>WTSP01026969.1:16366-49184 GCA_025331215.1 Actenoides lindsayi | reverse complement strand
GAGGGTGGTGAGACACTGGAACAGGTTGCCCAGAGAGGTGGTGGAAGCCCCATCCTTGGAAGTTTTTAAGCCCAGGCCGGATGGGGCTCTGAGCAACCTGCTCTAGTGGGAGGTGTCCCTGCCCATGGCAGGGGTTTGGAACTAGATGATCTTTAAGGTCCCTTCCAACCCTGACAATTCTATGATTCTATGATTCTATATCCTTATTAGCTTCCTTCAAACAACACACATCTTTATTTTTAATTACATGGAACATGGAAAACTATTTTCATGCTTCCAAGAGAGTACTCCAATTGGTGGAAAATAAAATGAACAAAGGATGACAAAAACCCCAAACCACTTCCAAGCAATAGCTTTCGCCCTATTTCTTTTTAGAAAATACAATGTTCAGGCACTTTAAAAAAATTTCTCAGGATAGGCTCACTGCTATCCAAGAGTTTTTCAGCACTGATGCAACACAACTGTTATCATTGTTGGGACTCAGGGGACTGTTCTTTTTGACAGGGCCTTTCATGAAGTCAACAAATCTGTTTAAAACAAGTCATAAATTATATTTGGCTGCCCACTGGCTTGGCCAGAGTGTTCTCTCAGTGCTGTCGTAAGTGTTGAGGAAAGAGGATAATATCATGGCCCAATGTTTAGCTTTTAGGGGATATTTTGTTCCTAATTTAAAAACAAAGCATCCCCATAGCACTGATTCTCATGCATAAACATATGTTGGAACGTCAGTCAAGATGTTCACAGACTTTTCTACAAATAAATACACCCATTCTGGATCTTAAGTAATAGCTTAATAAATAATGGATTTGGTACAGGTCTCCACTGCAACTGCCTGCCACTCATTGCTAAATTAGGGAACTGTCAGCAAGATCATCTCCTCAGTCTTGCCTCCTGTAACAGTACATGGAGAGAGAGGTGGTTTCTGATAGCCAGGATCCACGCCTTATTATAGCTCTCTAGATTATTATTAACAACCTGAATCGCAGCCAGCACGAACTGAAAAGACAATGCTGTCTACTTACAGTCTGCTGAGTTAGCAGCTAAAGCTCCAGCCGGTTCAGCCAAACGAGTAATCACACACAGACGTCGTTACCCTCAGAAGCAGTCAGTTACTTATTTTACATAGATCTTCCCATCAGTGTCCAATCTGGGGTGTTGCGCCCAGGCAGTAACGCACCCCCGTAAGTTCCTTTGGAGTTAGAGGTCAGGATAGTGAGGGTGGCTGTGAGAAGACTATAGTTGCAGGGAAGTAGGCACATGAGGCGCAGAAAGAAAAATGTTGAATCCTCTGGAGACTATAGAAGCAACCTGGACCCAGAAGTACCCTTCTTCAGCATGGACACCTTTCCATTCAGAGCTGTCCCACAACCTACCACCATCACTTTAACCTTGTCTGAATTACTGTTGGTTTCTGCTCCTTTTCAAGGGCTTGGCTTCATCTCGGGCAAATGGATTCCACAAAACAGGGACATAGAGACACTAAGCTGTGACTGAAGCCCTGGAATAGCCCTTTGTAGAGGAAAGTCAATTCCTTTCTGTTCTTTCTGACTGGCAGGAAAAGCACTATCCATGACGGTCAGCCTGCCCTGCCGAGATGTGAGAGTGGCAAAGCCTCCTGTGGCATCATGTACCAGGGCAGGTTCTCGTGCTCACAATTCTACCAGCAGCCGTAAGGAAACAGTAAATTGAATTCCTTGCCTCAGAGGGAATTAATTTCCCCTTTAGTCCAGTTAAATAATCTGTGCCAGACATTACTTTTGGCCTTCAGACTCATAAAAGTGCATCTGAAGGCTGTTAAGGCTTCATTTTTCTTTGTCTCTGAAGCACAGAAAAAAAGCACCAACTGTCAAGCCTTTGGAAAAAAACCCAACATTTTCAAGTACAAACTAATAAGCGTTTTCAGACTTGGGTTTTTCTGACTTTACCATGTTACTGTGTAACCTACTGCAAGGTGAACCATACTCTGCAATGAAGTCATCACAGTCTTTGACATCATCATCCTTCATCAGAAAAGAAGTTTGTGACAGCTTTGTTTACTTTTTCATGGGAGACTTTTAATTAATTTAATTCAAAAATTAGTTGCGCTACTTGTGTGGCAGTCCCTGGAAAGATTTATTTTGATATTAAACTTCTTTTCTTTTATGCTTGTCTCACATACCCTGGATTTGGTACAGCAAGTGGTTTCCTGTGGGAAGCCCATAATTGCATGATCAAAGATGCAAGGGTCAAGCCTGGAAATGTAAGCAGTTGGTCATGGGGCAAGGAAGCCTTTGGTACTCAGGGAGGAGGAGGAGGAAGATGAACACTGTGGGATAAACGCACAAAGGGCATATTTTGTATCTAAAAGGATTAGCAGTGAAATAGATCATAGACATTTAGACCTTTCATAATATGTGCTATTTTCCCTGCGATAACAAACTACCGACAATGTTTGTGGCAGTCACTATCTTGTTTCACAGATAACACTGCTTAGTCTGTGGAAACCTTATCTCCATTTTAGGGGTGGAGGTGAGAGAAACTTTCAAACTAACTCTGAGAAGCACCTCCCACTTTGAATTAAGTCTGAAATCATACGTTAAAGGCCTTTTACTGCTCGCCTGAATATCTTGGCTTGTTCATCACAACATAAAATGAGAAATTTGCTGCAGGGTGTTTATCAGTTCAAAAAATCACTTATTCATTAAATCCAACAATGGACTTAGTCAGAAATAGAAATGTAATGAGTTGTGTCGGAATCATCTTCTGGTCCATAGCAGAGGGGTATGTGATCACCACAGACCTGCAGGGTTTCATTCCTGAGAGCTACCTGAGCCTTCTCACTCTCACAAGAGGCAGCTGGGAATAGAGCTCACAGAATCTCCAACACACTCCTCTTACTGTTACCTTATTTTTCACTTCTGATTTTAGGTTGTGGTTTTTTTTTTTGGTTGTTGTTGTTTGGGGTTTTTTTTTAAATCACTACATGAGGTAGTTGGCAATGTAAGCCAGGTTCAAAAGCCACCTTTTTCTTTGTTTTTTAATTTCTCACAGATGATTAGACCTACTATTATTTCTTCAATCAGCTCAATACTTTTAGCAGGAAGCTAATAAAAATGCCCTTTGAGAACAATATGAAAGCCACTGATACAGCCTTGGTGAACATGCACTTGGTTTGCCCTGGCAGAGGTAGGAAGGAAGCAGCCTGTGTGTGCACTTATTGCTGGCCACCCTTGAGCTCCATGCCAGCTTGACAAGCGTCAGACGTTCATCTGAAGGAGAGAAGCAGTGTTGGCAAAATGCAGTCGTTACTTGTTATTTTAAATGACAAATTTTAATGGCCAACCAGCCATGCATGTAACCACTCACCAAATGTCCTGAGCAGAGACAGTGGTGGCACCCTTTGCCCGTGGGTGACACCAGGCCTTGGAGGTTACTCCACTCCCCGCAGGACACGTTGTATGCCTTGAATGGCTCTGATGTATTCCTTGCTGCCTGCCAAGCCTGGCTGGCTGGTGGGGATGAGGGCACACTCAGGGTTCCGTTTGCCCCCTACCTTTTTTCATCCTTTCTTTGGAAGGTCCCTTGTAGCTGTGGTTCTCCTCTGAGGCTGTTAGTTTGGGCAGTCATTTGGTGTAACAGGGCACACATCCCCTTCTTCCTGTCTTTCAGCAGCTTTAGTGCAGCTCTCAGCCTCTGCTGTTACCTGGCTCCTTGATCTCTCCATATTTCCTTTACAAGGTGTCAGCAGCAGTATCAAGGGAACAGCTTTGGCTCAGGCTTCATACAACAGTTGCCCTTTACAATGAGAAAGGATTCATCAAATATGAAGCCAACAGAAAAGCTTCTTCAGGTTTTGTCTTCTTTTGCAAAGGTAAAAAATAGTGGAAACAGTGTTAGAACTGAGGCATCTTTCAACTTGGGGCTTGCTGCCACTGTAAACACAGTGGCAGAGGGCTGACCTCCCTGGGAGCCATTACTTCCAGAAGAAGGTGCTGCTCCAAGCGTGGCTGCTCAGTGTTCCTCTTCTGCATGTGGACAGCTCCAGGAACAGCACCTGGAGAAAGACAAAAGTAAAATTATTACCTTTTACTACACCAAACATGAAATTTTTATCCCTTGTGCATCTGCCTGTATCATGACATCTGTTGCCTGACAATTTTGAAACTTATTTTTATCTTCGAAGGATGTTCTTTCAGATCAAGAAATGAGTCAGTATGTCTGTATGGCCTGCTTGCCTCTCTCAGGTTGATCTGGAAACAGAAACCCAAGTAGCTGCTTCCCTGGAAAATTCTGTCAGGAATCCTCTTGTTGAAGTGATACAGGCCAGACCACCAACTCCAGCCACCAGCACCCATCCCGAGTTGTTCAGGCGCAGCAAGCACTGAGGGCACAGTTGCTCCCTTCACCCCACACTAGCTACCATAATTTGAAATGGCAGAGGGCTGAAATGCTTTGATTCACAAATGAGAATCAGGCCTCCGGAGGCTACTTCCAGAGCACAAAAAGGGGCTGTGCAAGCCTTGTGTATGTGCCTTAAGGGGCACAGACAGCCCTTGGACTCTGTGAAAGCTCTACCTCTGCTTGCAATTTTGGATGAAAGGCACAGGCATAAATGAGGATGGAGGGACAAGTGGGCAGAGACTTCTAAAGGAAAAATTTCCATTTGTTTCCATAGCAAAGAGTTTGTAGTTCTACAGATGAAAGCTCATCACAATAGTTGTGCTGTGAGGTGTTTGGACTAGATGACCTTTGGGGGTCCCTTCCAACCCAGGGCATTCTATACTTTGCATATTGCTTTTCCCTTCCTGTGCCTCACGCCTCACTGAGCCCGTAACATCCATGTCTCAGCAAGGTTTCCCCTCTCTAGAGTTTTTTTTCAGGTTCACTTTTGAATTCATTTACTTTTAACCAGCCCCTCAACTTCAGAGAGGTTGCATTTAGCAAAAGGAAAAACCACCTCCCCTGTACCTCTGCCCACATTACTTGGCTGAAGTTCTCACGTCCACAGCAGCAGCAGAAGGTTGGAAGTGGATGAAGCAAGGGCAGACAGAAGCTTGGACCATGAACTAAATGTTGAACAGAAAGAGGAAGCAAATTGTAGGCTGGAGAGAGGTGAGCTAGGAAGGGAAAGGAGGAGAAAAAAAAAAAGTCACAGGTGACGGTTAAGCAAGTTGGAATTGCATGTACTGATTTAACAGAAAGGGGGATGCTAAGCTCAGGCCTCTAATACCTGTGACCAAATCTCCCTGTGGATTATCATTTTACTGGGAGGCAGGTCTTTGTACAGGAACAGAGCTGCTGTGTGACACTGTCCCCACCAGTGCTCCTATCAAACATGTAAGCAAACGGGAGTAGAGCAATAGGAGGAATCCCACGGTTGGGGAGAACAGGTTGAACCCCCACAATTTTGCCTTAATAACAAGAAGGTGCTGGTCTGCCTGCCCAGGTGTCCTTCCCCTAGTAGATCACCCATGTGTGCCTGTAAAGGGAAGCATGTTAAGTCAGAGTAGGAATGGTGAACACCTTAAATCTTTCATATGTTCTGTGATATAAGGCCGTCACTGTAGGTGTCTGCCTGGAGGGCCTGAAGATCAGCTCATGCAATAAGGGGTGTAGGATGGAGAATGAAGCCGGTCCCTGCAGAGGCCAGCACACAGATGTGACCTGCTGGAAGCTCCACAAATCACCCCCCCAGCTCCCTCTGGCCATCAAGCAATCCCCACTCCACTGTCCCATGAACCTTTCTCCCTTGAGGCAGACCCTATCCTCTCCTCCTTTCCCTGGCCCCCTGACCACCCTCTCTCACAGCCTTCACCTTCCTCAGGCACTTCCACAACTCCCTTGCCATGGTTTCAGCTCACCTCCGCCCTCTGAGGAGGCAGCCTGGGCTGATGTTTGAACCAAGGGCAACTGGCCCTCAGGTCTCCCTTAGCTTCCCACCCAGGGTCTTATCCATGCGCAATGTCCTTGGGCAATGCACAGGCTCACAGGGCACATGCTCTCCTCAGCCACCTCAGCATGCAGAAGACATGAGCACCTGCAAGCCCTCTCAGCCCTTTGGTTGCACTCCTGAAATGATGCCACATTGGCCCAGAGCTCCCTGGGCAGGGGCAGAGCTGAGCAAAGGGATGCCAATCACAAAGCCCTGTTTCTGAGGCCCCCAGCTTCAGGTAACCAAGTACAGGCACTTGCAGCTGTTCCAGAGGCAGAGCTGGGCTTCACTTCGCTCCATTCCACAGCTGCCCCACTCCTTTGGCCTGGCCACAACAGATACAGACACAGTGATGGGACAGGAGGGTGTCAGTGACATTTTGTGGGGGGACAGAAGACTCCTGTGGCTGGCCATGCTGACAGAACTGTGCTTGGATGCAACTGGAAAAGGCTCAAAAGTTTCTCAGTGCCCGCTCGCAGGAGGAGGTGTCTGAGGCAGGCCAGCAGATAATCCTCTGCTCAGGAGGAAACAGCAAGCCCCATGTTTCTCTCAGTTTAGCCAAAAGCTGTAAAGCAGATTCCTCCTGCCCTCCACTAGTGTTCAGACCCCCCTTGCTTGTTTTGTTGATGAAATCTCTCACCCTAGTTTGGGAGATAGCAGTGTTTGCTAAACATGCTCTGCTTGCTACCAGAAGAGCTTCTGACCTTGTCCTGTCTTCTCAGCATTTGGCAAATACTTATCAGTGCTTGCAGTGACCTCCAACCAGCTGGGCAGAAAGCTTTGGAGCCAAACATGTGTACAAATAATTCTAGGGGCAGCTGCTACTACCGTATTATCTCCTCCTGTGGTTTCTACAGATGAAAATAGTTAATACATGTTGCAGTTTGCAGCCTGTTTCTCTTCAGTATACCAAGAAGCATCTTCGTTCAACTTGGGGCTATTAAACCCATCTCAGCAACGTGGGCCCTCGATCTGGTATTAGCCTGTTGTTGGGTATTTTACCCTCAGATGAAATGCAGCCCAAAACAGCCGAAGCCACAGGTCACAGACCTGCCATCTTTAGCTGAGAAGGTCACCATTTAATCACGCTTCCCAAATTAAATGGAACAGAGGCTGCTGTGTGTGTATCCAAACATAGCACCCCCTCTCTTCAACTCCTCTGGCCTCTCACAGCTCAGACAGAGGGTGTTTTTTCACCCTAGTGCGTAGAAGTCCAAGCCTGATCAGAGTTCATTCAACCCGAAGAGCAGCAAATTACTTGCTTCCAAAAAATGAGACTATTATGGCTAAAGATTATTATGAAAGCCTGCATGAAGCTGAGACCAGCTGTGTGCTCAGCTCAATCCAACTGTTACTTAGAGCAAAGCCCTGGTTTGTTTTGCTTTTGTTGTTTGCGGGGTTTTGTTTTGTTGTTTTGTTTGGGGTTTTTTTTTTTATACAAAACAAGGGAGAGAATTGATAGGAATTAGGCCTCATCTATAACACAAGAGATTTTCTGATGGTTTTCTGCATTGCCATTACAGATGTGTAGCTGGGCTGGGAGCACACACCCCCTGACAGTGCTGCAGTGGTCGCCAACCTCCTGCCAGGGCACAGCAGTTTTCAGAAGGTGGATGAAAATATGGAAGGAGCCTTGGCACAATAGGATGGAAGTGAATGGGGATGACATCCCATTTAAGTTCGGTTCCAAGAATCGGCTTGTTGTCGTTGGGACTTTGTTATTTTTTCAGTAGGATGCTCTGCACAGCCCACATGGCTGTGATCATTTTTTGCCTTTACAGCAAACCTTTCATCAGAGGATCTCAAAGCAACTTGCCAGCAAGATGGGCACAAGCTCACACTGCGTCTGTGAGATAAGCAAAAGGCTGGAATAGATTAACTGCCTAAAAACCAGCTCTATGGGATGAAGGAAAAATAAGAAAAATATATATATGCCTGAAACCATACAGGGTTTTATGGAGAGGCAGCCTGGAAAGCTGCCAGGATGCTGAAATTGCCACCCCTACACAACCATGAATACCATGGAAACCAGCAGGGCACTGTCAGGCAGGAAAGGAGATCAGCTGAAAATGGCTTTCTGTGACATGTAGCCAGGCTGGAACACTGCTCCCCTTCCTGACTGAGGAAGGACTACATGCCCAGCCACCAATGTTGCTGCCAGTGGGAGCTGGGCTCCAGGAGGGAGTAATTCCCAGTAATTTCCCAGCCTGGGGTAACGTTGCTTTCCTGGTGGCAGCCAGTGGCTAACAGCAGAAAGTGGGATGGCTGAAGATTGCTACATCATATCAGCTGTGTTATGGAGGGTAATGGGAACCCTGAGCGCCAGGTAAAGCTGCAACATGCACTGGGAGGTGTAGGAAGATGAAAGTAAGTTGACACCTGAATGAGGACAGGGAAGAAACATGCACGCACAAGCTCCTGCATGCCCTGTCTGGTGAGGGACAATAAAAAGGCATGAAACACTCAACACTACTAGTATTTTTGCCTGCAAATACCAAGAAAACTTAAAAAAGGATTCCTTTAAGCTGAGCAAAAGGGAAAGAAAGAGGCCTGGAAAACAAAACTAAAAATAACAAATGAAACTGAATATAACAGGAATGACAAAAATAAACAAACACAGACAAGCGGTGGCGGAGGAATGAACATACTGTTAATCTGTCAAGTACACCATGCACACATTAAACTATAGAGTAAGTTAGGAGAAATATCCAGCCTACAAGCCAAGCAAGGACACCTGCTTGTTACCAAACAGCACGCATCCCTTAAAAAGTCATACTCTTGGTAAGCCAAGGCAGGAGGAATCTGAGCATAAAACAGCTGCACTCATTCCAAACGCTTCTAAGAGGAACAGCAGCATCTTGTGAGTAAGCTGGATACGGGGATTGAAAAAAAATAGCCCACTGGAGATGAGAGGCAGGTAGAGAGACAGACACAAAGCTCTTCCTCTGGCTTTCAGCAGCTGTAGGGTGCAGAGGTTATCAGCTACAGATCCTCACTGGAACAGAGATCAGGGGGAGAGGGGAGTATTTTATGGCAAAGCGAAGAGGACCAGAAAACCAGAGAAGCAGCAGAGTGCCATTTCTGTCACGCTAAAATGCACAAAGCTACTGGGCCTTCCAGCAACCACAGGGAAGGGCTGGAAAGGGCTGGAGGTGCTGCTACAGCTGGCCCCGATAAGGCTCTATCTAGGAACAAGCGAGGGCTGCACAGTCACTACAAGCCCACATTCATGGCCTGGCCCAGAAACGGGTCCAGAGGAGTGCGAGAACAGCAGGATAACATCAGGCATTTCTCACGCAGCTGAAGGACCGCCGCTGGTCATCAGGAGACAAGTGCAGATGGGAGACTTTAAAGTGGTGCCAGAAAAAACAAGCTACAGCCAGGGTCGAGGAACATGGGCTCCAACTCCTAGTTGTCAGCAGTTGTGGTGTATACATTGCTGAAAACAGATGCAGTGCCAGGAAAATCCAACTCCCAGCATGAAAAAAATAACTTTAGAATGATAATGAGAGAAGCTAAAGCAACTGTTACTGTGAATTAGTGATTACATAAAAGCTTTTATCTTGAAGTTATGCTAGGCCAAATTCTGAAGTCATTCCTTCAGCCAGAATGCTCCCTCGAGACCCTGGGATTTGGCCACAAGTTGCTACATCACAAAAAAAAAAAGAAAAAAAACCCAAACCGAAACAAAGATTTTCTTTTTAAGCTAGCTGGCACACAGTGGGCAATAGCCTCGACTTTTCACCAAACACTTCTCCAGCAGGTAGCTGAAGGCCTCTGCTTTATGCCACCCTCCATCCCTACAGCGTAATCGTGAGGCACAGGACAGTTTTCAGGATTCTCTCCCTTAGGTGGCTGCTGTTTAGGTAAATGGGAACATCAGCCTGTTTGGTATGAAGGGAAGCACATTCAAAACTTCCTGAAACAAGTGAGATACCATCCATGTCACAGTTCCTTCCACTGAGATGTATCAAAGCTACTCCTGAAAAACTGAACATTCAGTAGCTTGGGTATTGCCATAAGGAAATATAGTAATCATCACTGCTTGCTCAAGTGCTCCAGGAGCAACACCACTACCTAAATCCCCTTTCCTTTGCCCCCCCCCCCTTTTTTCTTTTTCTTTTCCTTGCAGAGCTGCAATGTTCTTTGGTATGTCTGGGCTGAAGAGCATCAAAAATGTCTTCTCAAAATAACTGATATGGATTAAAAACAACCAGTGTCGCAGTCAGGCACACCAGAACAGTGGAAGGATCATCCCTCTAGCACTGGAAAATTCATCCCATTCCCTAAATGTTATTCTAGACTTCACAGCTGGAGGTCTCCGTGCAGTTTCAAAAGGAACATCTGCAAAACCCAGGCCCCACCAAGCCCACAAAAAGATGCAGCCATCTGAGACACATCTTCCTTCCCAGCACCTCTCCCCATTCAAGTTTGAGACCAATTGTGCATATGAGCCTTACCTGCTCATGTTTTGAACGTGGCTTGTCAAAAGCAATAAGCTGCCAACCTGTATTTTCTAAAAAGGTAGAGAAAATTATGAATATTTTAAGCAGAAGACATACCCTTACTATGATAGATGACTTGCTATGGCAGCCCTTCCAAAAGCAGGAGAACATGCTCAAATACCTGTTGTAAAATCTGGAGCCAGAATGCTGCCCAGCCAAAAATGCTGGAAATAGCTCTTTCAATTCATGCAAGCACTTCGGAGTTTCTGAAAGAAGAAATAGCTGGAAATAGTTTCAGATAAAAGAACCTTTCATGCCAGCTGGCAATAGGCAAGCAGATGGATCAGATAGATGGACAGACAGGGCTTAAAGCCACTTTTGTCTCAACAGTGGGCTGGGCTTGTATATGCAGCGTCTGAAGGCAGCATATCACATCATCTGACCCTTAAATATTAGCTTTATGAAATCATATCAGATGAAACCACGGTGTTCAAAAGCATCTCTGAGCCCGGCAGGACTCTCACCCTCCTCCCCCTCTGCCCAGAAGCACCTTCAACAGTCCCTGGGCTGTCTTGGCACTCACACAGACCTTTGCCCCTCAGGTTTTTTCCCTGCCTTAGTTCAGCAGTCCAGCCTCAGCCAAAGCTCAAGAAGGTTTGTTACAGCGCAGGAAGTTTCACAAATATTTAGGCAAAACACCTTTTTTCCCATAGTGCAATAGCAGCAGGGTGACTGCAGAAGATAAGAAATGAAGGATGCCATGAAAGCTGAAGGGAAATCTCCCTCTAACCACGTTTGATATGCTTTAACAGAAACTTAACGAAGGCAGGGTGCGATGCAAACGAACGAGGGTAAGCGTGCTATGTTCCTGGTAGTCTGCAGAGAATGAGAAAGGTGATGTTTTGTTTCAGCTGTGATTTTGGTGCTTGGATCAAAAGAGGCCAAACTGAGTCACCGCAGAACAAGAGTTACACCTTTCTTGGCAGGGCTGTGTTTGAGCCACGGGTTTGTGTGAACCCTTGCAGTCTGCTTAAAAGCAGACGCCCACTCCTCACCACTTACTTGCTTTTTGTATAAGACGACTATGGTGGGGGGCTGGGATGTCCCCAGGGCTGGCAGCTCATTTTGTGTGATGTTTGTCACAAATCACAAGGGCCACAGTCCCTGCAGGCTCCTTCCTGCAGCTTGTCCTCTGTATCCCGGCTCTGCTGGATCACCAGCCAAAGCAAACTCAGGGTCACTGCAGCTTCTCAACTAATGCAAAGAGATTACGGAAATCTGGAAAGATTAAATTAAGTACATTGAGCAGGAACAGTTTAACTTTCCTTTAGAAATATGGGGGGTTTGATGTATTAGGACTGTGTGTCCCTGGAGCTTTCATATCAAAGTGGAATTGCATAACAAATATTAAATATTTATTGAGAAATTCACAGTTGAAAGTGGTCTCCAATGACAGATCAAAAGAGAACATCACCTCTGCAACAGTATGATTTTTTTATGACACATGAATGTGTCCTGAAGGACTTTAATACTCACCTCTATAGATGTTTCTGCTTTTACATCAGACATTAAACTCCTTCCTGTCTTCTCCAGGAAGACTCTGAGTTACCAAAGACATGGCAGGATTGCTCCATCAAAGTTGCAACATCCAAACCCTGATGTGACTAATCCCCACGTAAATGGGAAAGACCAAGATGTTCAGTCTGTGCAGTGGGTAGGTGCAGAGCCAGACTGTCTCCTCCAGCCCACGGGTGTATGGGAAGCTTGCCCCCTGCACACAGAATGGTCTGGGGTCTCTGGCACCCTTTTCCTTGGGTCCTTTCATAGGGACAGTGGTCCTGGAGGCAGACTCACCTTGTGGTGATCTCCCTCTCATGTCAGGGCAGTGTGGCTTTATAATGAGTTACTCCCAGGGGTGATACTGGATTCTCTGTTTATTTGCTTTCATATGCATGTTAATGAGAAAATTCCTTCTTTGCGTAAGACATAATACCACTTTTCACAAGTGAAAGAGAAGTAAAACCATCTTCTTTGCGTAGACTGTACAGACAGACTTCTTTGTCCATCTTAAAGAAATAGTTGTGGGTAAAAGACGTCACCAAGGGCACTTCTCTTTCCTGTAGGCATCATCTTGTGATGATTCACACAGCTCAGCTGAAGGGCGTTTCTAAAGCAGATCTATATGATGCAGTGACAGAACCGTGTTAAATCCAACACTCCAGTGATAGTTTTCAGAGTAAAGACCCTCAAATTTTGCTTTGCAGAACCAGTCTAGCAAAAACCATACATGAAATTGGCCCAAACCCTTCCCCAGCATAGAGCATGGGATGGCTGATGTGGGCTCCTACCTGCTCTGCCACTGCAGTAATCCCTGGGACTGCTGATGGGTGGCTGGAGAGGGGAACGGACATGCATAGGTCCATGCACACTCTCTCTTTTCCTCCCCTTCTCCCTAAGACATCCTCTGAGCACACCAAGACCTCAGCCTTAAATACCATTCTCAGTAGGGAAACTGCACTGGTTTTGGTGGCTCAGGGTGTTCTGCATTTAAAAGCAAACTGGCAGGATCTGATCTGCCCTCTGGAAAGAGGCAAAACACCACTCTTCACCTGACTTCACTAATTTATGGAAAGGGGTGGGGGAGGATTTGCTGCTCTGAGGGACCTGCCCCCATGGGGCAGCATTTCCTATGCTTTGTGCATTGAGCTAAAGAGCAGAAAGATCAGAAATGAGAGACATGCATTAAAGAAATTAAAATGGAGTAAGACCTGTGTTTTTTCCAGGCACTAAACAACTATGGGTAGGCAAAACAACTCATTGTGGTTAATTTCTAAAGGTCAGGGTTTCACAAGGAGATGGCAATCAGCAGCTGACAGCCAAAGGAAATACATATGTTTAAGTTGCACATTGACCAAATTTGGTTAAGAAATCAGAGAAACACAACAAGCACAGGTTCTGTTATTCTACATTCATATATATATATTTATATTTAGGTTAAAAATGCACTCAGAGCTTTTTTTTTGTAGTTTTGACCTCAGCAAATGCTAGTTCTTCAACTGTCAGTAACAGAGTTGTAAGCTCCAATGATTTATTGCAAACTTCAGGCTAGCTGATATTTCTGACAGCCTGTAGACTCACATGATTAAAAAAATCAGTGTTTCAGCTTTTATCAGCATAAGTTTCTAAGCTTCATGCTGAAGAAAAATAAACCCTAAAAATGCATATACCAGGAGCCCAACAAACCCCAGAAGCTGCTACTTGTAAAAGCATTGTCAGTTTTTCAGTTGATTGTACAGTGTTGGACATAACACTCTGGTTTTCTTCCTTAATGCCTGGAGTTACCTTTAGATTGCACCCTAGATTGCACTTCCAGATTGCACGGGTACATTTGGACTGTGCTGTTACATTGTCACAGGCTTTGGTGCCCATGGTGCCTGCACCTGTGACTCAGTGCAATACCACGAGGCATTGGAGGATCCACCTCCACGGGCACCCAGGGAAACCTTGTGCAAACCCCTCGCCAGGGAAAGCTGTGTGGTTCGCAGGAGATGTGCCTGCTCTTGCTGGCAATTGGCAGGAAGCTTCAAAAAATGCCAGTTAGAAAGGGCTGGAGGCAGCAACAAAGTAAAATAAATTCAGACCTAGTGTATCAGAAGATATTTAGTACAAAGGAGTATTTATGGTCCTGCTCTGTGCTTTTGGCACAGCATTTGACACAAGTGGTCTTCCTAGCCCTTTTCATTGGTAAAACAATGGGCATCAGTTGGGCTCCAGAACCAAAAGGTAAACAACCTGATAAAACATATGGCTGGTTACTAAACAAGGCTCTAACCCTCACTACAAAACAAGTCATCTTGAGCATTTGTCTAGCAACACAGTCTCTCAGTGCAGCCCTTTACGAGTGCCTTTAAAGGTAAATAGAAAGGTCATCACTGATGGTAAGGAGAGTTGGATCCATCTGAAATGCTGCGCCCAGTAACTCCATTTCCTACAGACTTTTCAAGAGATGTGAAGCTTTTATAAGCCTTTGGAGAACAAAGACTTTCAGTTGCAGCTCCACTAAATTCACCCTGCTGCCCCAGCAACGTAAACAAAGCAAATTTCGTGAGACTTTCAGACCATCCTGGTCAGGACAGTACATTGCTTTCCAAACTTTGCATAAGATTAAACATTTCCTGGTTTGTAGGTTGTGGTTGGGCAAAAGAATGGTGCCTTTAATAATTTTGCTATTTGTATCTGAGCTTTCTTTTTTAGTATTTTCAGGTACATTAGTTATCAGGAATATCTGCTTTAAGGCATAAGCAATGAAGGTTCTCGATCTGGCTTCCCCTGGGGGGTTTTAAAACCTTTTCTCCTGAAATAGGTGAGAGGCCCTTTCCCTACAGATGCTCTGGAGCAAAACTATTTTGATTGCCAAAATATTAAAACCACAAACTCAGGAAAAAAATAAAAGGCATTTCAGATCAAGTGAATAAGCCAAGGGGGAAAAAACAGACTCAGTCATCTCACCTTCCCATTTAATTAACAACATTCCTCTCCAGAAACAGCAAGCACAGCGCAAACCTCTCCAAGTGTCTTTTTACAGCTGAGATCCTGCAGCTGCCCCTCTCCTGTCCTCCCTGTCAGGACATGGCTCTGCCTGCACCCCTGCCAGAGGGCAAAGCTGCCAGCATCAGTGGGCAGGCCGTGTGTGGAGCAGCCACGCTCCCCAATGAGGGCCTTGCTCTGGCCAAGCATTTGAGCGGATGAGATATTGTAGTGAAAGGAGGGGGACTGGTTGTGCTGTAAGATAAGACTGTCTGCCAAGGCTTTGTTGGAGGCAGCCTTGCAGATGCAGGAAGGAAAACAAGCTGTAAAGATGGTAAAAGGAGAAGGAAAAAAAATGCCCCAAGGGAAACAATGCTGGCCAAGAGCTCCTCATCAGCAGTGGGCACAGTAACACGGAAACAGAGACCAACATGAACAGCACAAGTCAAACAGCATCACATCCTGCATTAGGAAGCCCCCTCACCCCACTCACTTGTACTATTCTCCAGAATCCCAGGGAAGCGGCACTGGCAGTGGGCACCGGTGACCTCGGCATGAGGTGGGACAGCCCACCAATGCCCAAGCTGTTCTAGCCCACCTTGCCTGCAAACTGTTCCAAGAAAGCAGCCAGGATACTGGCTACAAGGCCACCTGCACCAGAGGCTGCTTTGCTTGCGGTGACAAAAACCTACCTAGGAAACAAATCGTCAGGGTTGGTGCTGCCCAGGCAGGTATGAGCTGCTGACCTAGTGGGTATTCCATGGTGGCAGCAGGAGGAAAAGCACCTGGTAACACAATTTGTAGGAGGATGGCTAAATGCTGCTCCTGCCAGAGAGGCAGCAGGTGAAGGATGGCATGGCCAGCCCACCAGCCACTCGGCCCCTGCTGCTCACAAGCTGAGCACAACATGGACTCATCTGCACTCAAGTCCCATTGGCTTGTTTCAATTGCTTTGTTGTTTTTCCAGATTTAGCCTCTTGTTGCATTTGGTCAGGCCCTGCTTTCAATCTATCCCATGGATGGAGAGAGAGAGCGCGCAAGGACCTTCACAGAGGGTCCATGGAGGCCCACAGATTCCTTCTCAATGGAGGTTTTGCTGCCTGAATGCCTTGCTTCAAGTAAGGCAAGGATTCAGGAGAAAATCCTGATTTCAGTTTAGCTTAAGCTAGTCCTATGCAGCCCAGCCTTGTACCTGCCCCTGTCGTGAGAGTATTTTATGCAGCGTAGTTTCCTGGTTTGCGTATCTCTACCTGCTTCTGATCCTTTCCGCATTGACCCAAGCCACCACAAAGGGAGGATGGAATCCCTAGCTGAACAGCAAGGATGAAGTGAGGTGGGGAACCCAGGGGCAGCTGGATTTTCCACATGGATGTAGGAAACAGCAACACACAATGAGTCGTTCTGGTTCTTTGTGATCTGGAGGTTAAAACCAGCAGCTCCCCTGAGAGCGTAGTGACGAGCTGTGGGGTTGGGACCAGCACAGTCCTGTTTGTATTCAACTGTCTGGTGATAAAGTCAAATGAGCCAGACAATACCTGAGACAAGATCATCTACACAGCTTCCTGCTGCACTTTGCTTGATGAACCTTTCAAGTACACCCAGCATCTTGTCCTCACATGGGTGGGCCGTGGTCCCTGGCACACACCTGACCTCAAGCGCAGAAGCAGCAGGTCCTGGCCAGATGGTCCTTTCCTGTGCCAGAGCCACACACACTGTGCTGCCCAGCCCCAGGGACACAGGGCAGGCTACTTAGAGTGAAAGCCATGGCTGCTGCTTTGTGCCCTGAGGCTCACAGCCTTCCAGGACAAGGAAGAGAAACTTTTGCTGAATACCTCAGTTTGTTTATTCCACCATACAGAAAATCCTGAGAGGTTCAAAGCTCCAGTGTTTACTCTATCAGGCTTGTTTCTGAGCTAAATAAACCATCAAAACCTAAGTATCTGGTGAAAACATCTAAACATGCTAGTTGAAGCTGATGAATAGTTAGCATTTGGCAAAGACAAAGCCTGAATCCATAATTATTGTAAGATGAGTCACCTGGAGAAACCAGAGCACTAGCCAACAAAAAAACTTCTCTGAATAACTCAGTGAGAATGAAGATGCCTAGAAATGCATACATCAGCAACAAGACAACATCAGCCCTTGTGAAAGCAGGAGAGGGGCAGGGAGCATTACCCTAGCTATGTAGAAGATAGCTCAGACCCCCATGGTCACCTCTGACTGAGGGCCTGTCTCACCAGAAGCCCATCCCTGGACACCAGGGCAGCCTAACATCCATATTCCTTCTGTGACTCATAGGATTGGAACAAACCAGACTTTTGCAGACAACAAGAAAGATAAAAATCATATTGCTTGGGGAAGTGCCAAGCTATTATTTCACCCAATTAGAGTCTTGAGCTGCTGAAAGTTAAAAGGATTTCCTCTGGAAAGAGAACATTCCCCAGCCAGAAAGTCTCCAGAAAGGTACAGGAGCAATATCTCCTGGAGTTAGGAAACAAGTGTCTAGACAAAGGCTTCTTTTTTGGTTTGTTGTTGATGACATTTTTAAAAGATGCTACAGTACAGATCCCGGAACTTGGATTTCTATTTTTACACTCTACCTGTGACAGATTCATATGTCCAGGACATGCTAGGGATTATGCATCTTTGGTTATTTTATTTATCTACTACAGCCTAAAGGTACCCTATTCCCTGGGGTTCAAATGTACACCCACGGTTACCTGCATGGATGCACTGTTACGCAGCAACAGGAAACAAGAGCTGGCTGCACCAATCCCTGAAGCTGAGCCTGCCTCCTGGGGAGACCATGTGTGGTTTAGGCCCCATTATCAATCAGTCCTGTTTCAGAAACCTCAGTTGGATTTAAGGGGTGCAAGGGTCTCCCGCGCAGAGGTCACACAGGAAAGCACCCGAGACCCCAGTGCAAAGCTTCAAAGCAGCCCCCTCGTGCTGCACGTGGCATGGCTGGGTCCAGGCCCAGGAACAGAGCAGACCTGTCAGTGTTAGCTTCCATTTTGCATGGCCTCGCTGATCCTGCAGCAGAGAGCAGCAATAAACCCTGAGCTCAGGTTTTGATGCGGTCTCCCGACCACCAAATGCTAGCTTAAAAAAAAATAAAAAAGTTTACATGTGCTTCTATACCACTGCAAAAGCAAAACTGTTTTTTTGCCACCATGCAAAGGAACCATTTTGTTTTGGCACAGGTGGTTTCAATACCTACTCTGAGAAGAATTTAATGCAGCTGCCCTGAGACTGGCTACAGCTTTATCAAGAGAGATTTCATCGTGGACTTAGACAACCTCGCTTGCAGCCATTGTACTGTCAAACAGGTTTCCTTCCTCTTCTTCACAACACTGCTACATCACGTCCTATTTAGAGCTCTTACAGTGCTTCATAAATAATGTGGTAATGAGAGCCCTGTACACTTATGGAGTTTGGGAGGCATTATCTCAGTTTTTAAGAGGTGGAATATGGAGATCGAAGATTAAAGGTGGCAAATCCAACAGGCTGTGATCCAAGTAACAGAAGTTTTTCTACCTCATTTCCCTTGGATCTGGAGCCCTTCTTGGCTTCCCTGCTGTTGCCTCAGATCTCCCACTTCTCCACAGCACTTCAGTCCTACCCCATCCTTTCTCTGTAGGGTAGCTTACAAATTTTGCACCAGCATATCACTATTGGGCCTCCACTGTGTTTTGCTTGAGGTCTGTAAAGACAAAAATGGTGTTTCCATTATCCAATAACTGGGTTGAGAAATTGAATAACTGAAAATCTTTCTATCATAGAATAATACTACTGAAAATTCAGAGTCAGCGCACATATAGATGCTCACTGCTATGACAGAAACAGCCTTTTGCTTAAGAAATAAGGCAGAGTGCAAAGGATGTGAAAAGAATACAAAAGCTCAGAGCTAGGGCTCACCCATGGAGGATGGGTGCTCACTACAGAAGCTTCTGGATTTCTAACAGGGGCTAATTAAGCATATGTAAATGTAGGCATGGACAGAGCATTTGGCACTACTCCACGCTAGCCCAGGGAGGCAGCCTCCAGCTCAAGGGCATCACCAGCTCCATGGGGGCAAGGCTGCCTGATGCCAAGGGTTGCACATCACGCCCTGTGACTGGAGAGGTACAAGGTCCAAGTCTGGTGATAAATAAAACAAGATTTGTGTTCAAAATTTTAAGCTACTCCAGAAGACAACATGCTGCTGTGCTTTGCCCAGGGGAAGGCAGAAAGCTACTGCTGAGCTGTCTATCATATGTATAATAGGTATTTGGGGTTTTTTCCCCCCAGAAAAAATGGGGCCTTGCTGCAGGCACACACAGGTACCAGGGAGCAGCACAGATGGCAGAGCTGGCTAGTTGGGTCTTCCACGTGTGGAAACAGCTTGAGAGGGATGGGTGAGCTGGAGGTTTTACCTGAAAACCAGCAGTGATTCTGTCCCTCCCCAGCACGTAGGCTTTGTAACCCCTGAGCAGTACCTCCCATGTCTCCACCTCAGTCTCAGTAGGCACCTCTCACTGCAGTGGCACACAAAATCTCAGGATGGCTCTGGATCAGAAGGGCCAATGCCCAGAGTGGAGCAGGGTGCCTGCCCATCCCATGGTGGGGAAAAACAAAGTCCCTCCACTTGGCTTCTGATGCCCAACAAGGACTGCTGCACATCGGCACAGGCACAGCGAAAACTTGCACAGGGTGCATGTCTGTGGGTGGGAGGAACAATTTGTGGATGGCTGAAGCAAGCAGAAGGCCCACGGGCAGCAGGAGACGCCTGGAAGAAGCGCACATGCATAGCCAGAAGGCACTGGGGTGCGGGACTGCTGTGGGTGAGGGCAGGCCTGCAGCCACTTCCCTGCAACAGTCCTATGCAAACAAATCCTCATGCACAGGAAACAGTACCAGGCAAATTCCCAAGCAGCAAAAGAAAACCCCCCAAACATCTGTTTTCCAAAAGACTACAGTCTTAGCCTGAAGAAAACACTCATTTTCCTGACAACAGCTTTCACCATGAAAAGCAGTTACTAAAAAAGCCAGATGTTTCTTTGGTGAGAAGGTGCCCCAGCAGGAGCAGACGGGGAGCAGCTCCTGCACTTGCTGATGACCTCCCTGCAGAGCAGGGAAGGGGGCATGATACACAGCTCCCCAGTTCCAAAAAAGAAGAAAAGAATAGCAAAAAACTCCACCAAAAAAACCCAAACAACAACAACAAAAAACCCAAACCGAAACTAACACCAAACCACTTTAACCTTGCCAGGCACTCTGCCACTTGGGTTCTACAGCTGAAAGCCCAAAGCCAGCACCCCTTTCCTTTGGGGTCACTGGGAACAACAGGGAGAGAAGCAGATAGAAGCCCAGGACCTCAGCCCAGAAGCCAATCAGGCCCACATACTTCACAAAAGCGGTCCTCTCCAAAGGAATACAAAAGGGTTGTCACCAGCCCAGACAGAAGAGCCACGCTGTCACTAGATGAGCACCTGGCAGCTCCCAGAAGGCTGGGTGGTTGTGGCCCCTGCAGTGTAAGGTGGAGCAGAGGCTGCACGTAACCCCTTCCCCAGGGGGGATGGCCTTTGCCCAGTACAGTCTGTAACCACAGAGTCAAGGGGACTATAGACTACTGATTAAGAATTAACTTGGGCTGCAAAGGGAGGCTGCCCATTCAGCTCTGTCAACATGGGACTAGATTTTCAAAAAGCAGAGTGAGCATAGCTCACGTTATGTCCCAGAATGGCAGGACCTGGGGACTGGGGGTTTAAGTGCCCAAGGAAGCTGTGTGAGATGCCTTCAAACTGTCAACATGCCTTTGAAACACTTTCATTTACCCTGTTCTAGGTTCATCAGCCATTTCTCACTGTTAGTTTTGTTTTAGAGTAACCCGTACTGATAAAAGGCTCTTAGAAAAAAAAATAATGTATTCTCCTGTTCCACAAATCTCACTGTTTTGGCTCAAAGTGCCACTGTTAGTCTGGCTAGCTATTTTTTCTACATTCAACAATTCAAAGCATTTATCCTTAATCTAAACTTAATTTGGGGGGTTTGTTTGGTTTTGCTTTATCAATAGACAAAATAAAAGATCCATTTTTGGATGATCAACTCTCACAAAGATAAGTGACCAATAGCACAGGCTCCACATAAATGCCCTGCTGCACAATTATTTCTTACAAGAGAGGATATACGAGCCTCAGGATTTAAACTTCTACTGTAAAAAGATCAAAAGGTTCAAGTCCCAATTAAAGGCCTATCCTAGTTCTTGGGTAAGAAGAGTCATGTCTCTGTGCGAAGAGGTTTAGTATTTCTCAACTATATTTACAGGTTTTGTTATTACTATTTTAAGGTGCAAGACTGTACACACCCAGACCTTTGTGGAAAACCATGCATGAACAAACCAGTCTTATCTGCTTGAACTGATAAGCAACTTGAAATGCAGTGACCCTGGCTTACAATAACTGCACTCCAGCACCACACTATTTTCACTCATCATATTTAGCACTTTTGAATGTACTTATCAGTGTTTCAGCAGCAGTTCTTTGGGATATGCTGCTTATTGTTTTGAAGATGAGGAGTTTAACAGTTCAAACCAGAACCCTAAGTACTTACTTCCTTACCTGCTTAAAAGAGGTGGTGGCAGGTAAGTGCATGGTCTATCCAGGACTGAGAAGCTTAGAACTTGCTTCCTTCTCTCCACCCAGGATTTCTGGGGCACACACACTGAGCTGTCGGTGGTTTTTTTCCTCAAAGGAGTTTAATTCAGCAAAACCAAAAAACCTACAGCATTTCAGAAATTTTGAAAGAGAATAAAGTACAAGCTCTAGTTAATTTGATATTGAAATCAACACTCCCAACACCAGAGCAGGAGAAGAGGCAAAGACATTCTGCTTTGCAGCTAAGCTCCAACATGCTGCCTTGTGAGATGGAAGCTGGCCTGCACTGGACATTGGCTTGCAATGATAAGCCACTAAAATGTTTAAGAAAAGAGGTGAATCTCATTTCCTTGTTACCACAGGAATAAGCAAAAGGGAGGAAAAAGTGGCTGTGTAAAAATAATGTCTCAATTTTGATGCCACTGACTAGACTTATTAAGCAACTCATGTTAATACAAATTTTCTCCTTAGTGTAAATTTTATCAGTTTCTGAGCACCACCACACATGGACAGAATTTATCTGATACTTTTGAGGAAGTTACTACATTAACAGTTCAGAAGAAACTGAACTCATGTCTGTAAGGACTTCTGTTTGAAAATGCATTTACAATAAAAAAAACCTAAAGGCACTAACAGCTGAGTATTCCATCTCATTATGAATAGTTTTTAATACTTTTGCTCCCTGCTCAAATATTTCAGCTTAAATTCACCTTACTTGTCTAGCAAAAAGCAAATGAACTGGAAAGGTCTCAGTATTTCCAAGCAATGCAGAGCTCTGTATAGCAAGACATCAGTGACTGCACAGTGCCACAGAAGGATCCATACAGAACACCTAGAACAAGAGATGGTTGCAGTATGGCAGCAGCCCCAATACACTGTTTCAAGATACTCCTTGACCAGCCACTCAATTGTAACAGTTAAACTCAGTGCAACTGTCCTGAAGGAGGGGAAAAAAACCACACACAACAAAAAAACCCCAAACACACAGTTCATGATTTTGATATCGTTGAAAGTGCACTAATAAGCACATCACCAATTTTGTTGGGGATTTGGTATATCCACTTACACAAACTGGTAAGCCACAGGCAGGTAAATACCAAGAGCTGGTTTGTAAGCTGTATTCCACAGAAAAGCATCAGCTACACTGGCTGCAGTTACCTGATGTTATCTGGATAAAGATGCTTCTGTTTTCTTTAGGTAATAATCTACCACTACACCTAAAAAAAAATACATTTACATATTAATTAATAAACTGAGTGATAAGCACTCAAAAATTGTTTCCTTTTCCACCAAAAAACTTCAAGAGCTTTAGTGTCTTGATCATACGATGCTACGTCAGAGCATCTGTATCCCCCAGAGAACGACAGAATTGGCAAATGGCTGATTTCTGCTACTAATAAAACACACTTCACTTTCCAGCTTCATTATCAGATAGCTGAAGAAGTCATTTTGCCCTGGGCTTTTCTTTTTTTTTTAAATCAGGTGAAAAACTTTGCCACAATCACCACAGAAGCTATGTGGAAGCTAATTCATGTTAGTTCAAAAGACACGTCTGAATCTTGTCAATCAAATGCAGCAAAACCAAAATGTTTGAAAGAGTTAAAAAAAAAAAAGAAAAAAAAAGAAAGGCTTTCTCAGGAGAACTATAGCACAGATTCAATAGTGCACCTTAGCTGTTCAAGGCAGCTTTGGCATTATGCAGTTATTTGTATCCATTTTATGGAGAACGTAAGAATATCACCACCTTAGAATTCTTTACAGAATAAACTGCAACAGAACACTTACACACTCGGAAATTTTGCTGACCATTCATTTAAACAAAAGATCTTATAAATAGTCCTAATAATGGTTAGAAAAATGTACAAACAGGTTAAGACAGAGTCATAAAATTTCCATAAAAATGCTTTTATTCCTTATCAGTGGAAACTGCATATGAAAAGAGGATCTATCCTGAGCTTTTCAACAAAAGAAACTGCAGAAAACCCCCAGTGATCCTCCTAAGCAGCAGAGACATGAGGGTATCCTGTTCCAGGGCAGAAGACAGATATCAAATCCACCTCCTTGCCCTCTTACAATACAGGGAAGTTAGTTTTCAGCAAGAAGCTAAAGAAATTATGTCAAAAATGCTACTCTGAAGCAGCTGTCCAAGGGCCACTGTCTTCCCCTGCTCCTCAGTCTTCATCCACATCTTTAATTTTCTTCTTTTTCTTCTTCTTTTTCTCTGTGTTCTGCAAACAAACACATGTTGCTATGAACAAAGCATAATGGAGAAGCAAAGCAACACTTGTAGCTAAGCAACAGAGTTCACACTCAAAGCAGCTGCCATACTCAGCAAAGCACAACCCAAGAGATGTCCCACTCCTCTACTGCTAAATGCAGTCGATGTTTACAGCACAGTGGGGCCAGTGTGTGAGGGAAGCTGTGCTGTCTGCCACACTGCTGGCAGCTCAGCACTGCGGTCAGGCTGTGTAGTTACACTACACAAAAGGGAGAAAAATGAAACCCAATGTTAAGAACAGGATTTAAAAACTATGCAACTAGATTGGTTTGGTCCCATCCACTCTACTGATGCTAGAAGACATCAAATGTGGCTTCATCGATTCAGCAGGTATAGCCTCTGCTTCCCCTACGAGTCCTAAACACTAGACAGATGTCTGTGGATTGGCACCAAGGGACAACCTCCCCACTAGAAAAAAAACATTGAAAGAGAGAAGACTAATGCTGGGAGTGTGCAGAGGAGGGGAAATGCCCCTGGTACATGGAGGCATTGGTCACGTATTTCCCAGACCTGATTTTGTAATGTGAATCATCTTGGACATGACAGTAACAGATATCATAAAACAAAGTTACTAGAGTAAGAATGTCCTTGCATGCCATGGGTTATACAGGTAAGAATATCCTCCACCCCCCCATGTGTTTTGGAGAGAATCTATTCCCATAAAGGATCAGGTAGCTGTGCAATTCTGCCTCACCTCCACTGTGGGGCTGGTGGGGAGTTCCTCACTCAGTACCTCCTCTTCAGCTTGTTTTCCCTTATCCTTTTTCTTTTTCTTCTTTTTGACAGGTTCATCATCTTCTACTGTTGTCTCTTCTGTATCAAAGACAGAAAAATTAAAGGCAGTTTGTCAGTTTATTAAGAGTGTAAAAGAAAAAGCTTTCTATGATATGTGAGAGGATGCAATGATGAGAGTAAGAATGCAAAATACTGAATACTACACACTGCCCCTTTAACACCTCCCCACACCTGCTTTCCCTCCACTTTGCCCTTACCTGCATGACTGCTCTCTGCTATAATCACAACATGCAGCTACCAAAGACACAAGTGACAACATTCAGACAGCACTATTTGCATCTCCTGGTACAAACACCACTCCTTTATGCTGCTCCCAAAGTTTAGAACAAACTCGGATGTTCTTATTTGTCTGCCAAACTATCTTCAAGTACTCTTTCTGAAAACAGGCTGTCCACAGTTTGGCAAATATTTTCACCAACATCAAAAGAGCAGTGGAAGGACTCTAAAAATCACATTAGAAATGCCTTCAGCCAGCAGTAGCTTGTTTGCAACCTATTTCCCTATCTTGATGTTGGAAATTTGCTAGGAAGCAGACCAGTTTTCTTTACTGTTTAGACTGGCAACCACAAAGATCTCAATGCTGAGCTAACATCAAGCATTTAATGCAAAACCAGAAACTCTTTCCTGTCCCAGAAGACAGGAATTGAATTATTTATATAAGCTGAGAGGAATGTTAACCCAAGGAAAGATTTACTCATGCTCTCTTAACCTTTATTTTTCAGACCTATTCGCTAACAGCCAGCCTATCTAATCACAGTGGTAAAGGCACTATGATTTAACCACTCATTTTCTAGAACACATACCAACCACAGTCTTAGGAATCTCTAGGTAAAGAAATCAAGCAGAAATCATTACCAAACTGATGGCCTATGCAGTAGCCAGGCTGTGCATGGAGCATACCCAAGTTAAATTTATTTGTACAGCTGAATCAGCACTGGATACCGAGTTTCTTGGTACACAGTACTCATGACTAAGTTCATGATGTAGCAACCACTGTCCTTCAGTAGCTGCAAAATTGAAATGCTGAAGCCAATGGTGTCTGTGGTGTGCATAGTTGCTACTGGAGATGTGACTCAGGAAGTAGTTTTCTCACTGTACAGTGCTCCCCCCAAGGAACTGATTTCGTTTTGAAGCATACTTAACACTTAAAAAAGAGACACCAACAGAAACAAAAACAGTGCAATTATAAAAAAACCCAAACACACAATCTCCTAACATCCTGACTGTACTTTGCCACAAGTTTTGTTCCCCAAGGCATCAGGAGGATTACGAGTCAAAAATTCACCTCCATCTTTGCCTCTAACACACACTTCAGACAAAAAAAGTTGGCTTCAGGGTAAAAAATTTCTAGATGTGTCTACAGAAAAATACAGCCAGCTAACACATGCAGTTTTCTGACATTAAGAAAAAAACGCCAGAAGCAAAACAGCAAAGGATTCCAGATAAAGGAACTGGTAAATATAAGTGGATTCTGCTGTACACATCATTCACAGTGAACAATGTGCAAGTGGAAAGCATTCAAAACGTGTAAAAATAAGACTCCTCACCTCCCTATCTATGACCCAGGGAAATAACAAGAAGCTGAAAAATAAGCAAACTCATACAGTATAAATAAAGCCATACAGTACACCAGGAGCACACGCACATGACGCTGCGCACACTTTCACTCAGCTGGATTAATAAACTAGGCCTTTTCAAGCAAAGTGTTGGGGGAGAACCTTGGAAAAATAACTTCTTGTTATTATCCCAAATGTTGTTGAGTCTGACACACCAGGCAGTGGAAACTGTCACAATTTACAAGGGCAGATGATGTGCTGTGCACTCATAGTCACTGTCACTTCTCACAGCAAGCAGCAGGCGCCTTCCTGAAGACTTCAGCTGCTGCTTTGTAGCAAAGCTCATCAGAAGATTTCATGTATTTGTACCTAGGCAGGAGGAAGGCAAAGGCTCCAGGGGTGCTGGTCTTTACCCTCTGGGTGCAACACTTCTCAGTGACTCAAGCCCAGTGGGATTTCTTTGTGATACCCAGCAGGTGACAAGAGGGCCAACAGCTCTTACTACCAGGCACAGAAAGCAGCACCCAGAAGAGCAGTCTGATTGATGGCCCTGTGCACTGCTGGAGATCATCAGCAGTAGCTCCACTCACCCATTTTGGATAAGCTTTTACACACCAGCCTCATGCACCCTCCCTCCTCCACAGGATGCCGTGCATGTACAGAATCAAATCACATTGCCTATCATGAAAGATGCCAAGTCATGATGTTGCTGTCATTTCAGGCTTTGTGTCTTGCAGGGTCCACTCCATAAATTTAAGACGATATTTCTCTTTTCAAGAGAGACCTTTCCAAATGACCAGCTACTACTATAACCTCATGCTTCACTGGGGGCACTGGCTAGCCCTGTTGATGGTATGCATTCTGTCTAGCCACATTCAACTTCAAAGACTACAGTCACAAAAATACCTTTCCTATTTCCCTTCCCCCACCATTATAACAGGCTTCAACAGCTCCTTAAGTGGATTATAACCTGTTTGAATCACTATCCTTCTGCTTGCTTTCTTTTTAAGTGTAAAAGGTGAAAGTAGTTTGAAGTCATGCCTTACCTCCAACCCCCTGCCAGGTCTTATCTAAAGTACATGCACCCCAAACAGGCAGAGAGAAAACTACACACACCTCATCTTACAGTAACATTTACATTTCAGGCTAGCACAATTCAAAATATTCTCCCCTCTTTACAATAAATACTAAAACAATAGTTTGACAAATCTCTTTGCAATGGCAGCTTCCCAGCTTATTCCAGTCCCTCACCTTCTTGTAATAAGGACTGGATCAAAATGGGTCTGGCTGAAGAATCCCTTTTTTTTATTGGCCTGCATTTCCACCACCTCCATATATTATACTGCTGTTCAAACAGCATGGGGAAGGAAGGGGCAGAGATTTCTTTCACAACACTGTCTGGATGTGTAATCTCTGACCAGGGAAATGCTTAAGACAACACTGCATGAAGAAGAATAGAGCCAAGAACAGCAGAAATGAAAGGCTCATGCATATTCAAGTGGACATGCAACATAAATCTTAATGCTGGGACCTTCCCTGCACTCTTCTACATATTACAGAATTTACTGAACTACTCAAACCTCCCAGAGCACCACTACCACCATCCCCCTAGCACACTGTGCAGTCACACCAACTATACTGGAAAAGAGCACGGTCATGGTCTGTCTAGCCTGTGTTGGGAAAATCCAGATGTTTTGCTGGATGGCCAAGTAAAAGAATTTGCAAACATAGGGGCAGTGCTATTTTAAAGAGTACAGGAGGACAGGCTGAAGATACTAGTTCTGTATACAGGTGCTAAGAGAGAAATAAGCTCTCTGAAAACACTGCTTCCATAAACTTGGGAAGTTTAAAACAAACAAACAAAGAACCAAAACAATCCAACCAACAACAGGAAAAAACCGCCACCAACACAGAAAAAAACAACCAAAAAAACCACACACACACACACACAAACCACAAACAAGCAGCACATAGCACAGACTTCAGTTGTCCATAAGTATTCTGAACACAGTCTACTACTCAATTCTTGGTAGCTCAAGGACACCTGCTAAGCTTCGTCCAACTCCTAAACCAGGAAGTATCAATGTTCCATAAAGCAAATGAAGCAAACATAAGCAGGTTTGTGTATAAAAGCATGAGCCATTGAATAATGCATTTACAAATGGAAATGTCCTCCTCATACTGTAATAAATCAGGCTGGAAATGAATGTAATATTCTGCCTGAGAGAAGCTCACACCTGTGAGATATCAACGCTTGCTTTGATAATGCAAGGGAAGCCCATGGGAACATTTCTGAGACTATAGTAAGGGAAGTTAGTTCAAAAGACTATCAAAAAGCAGTAGCTGTCAGAACACCCACATTCTCCAAAAAGCAAATGGGCAAAGTTCAAGCCTCCAAAATACTCATGTGTCCTTGTCTCATTATGATAAGCACAAGAGAACAAGCTGGGGCACAGATCTCAGCTTTACAGCACACAGGATTCTCCTTCCAGTGTAACTTTAATTCTCAGCTAAGTTTAGGTTCCTACAAGTTGCTCCATTCATGTACACAGACACCACGAGCCAAGTGGCATCTGGAAGATGACACCTCAGCAGCAGCATGCAGAGGTACAGAACCAGCATAACTACACTGATCCTCTAGAACACAGCAGCACAGAGAAGGGCAGAAAGGGAAGGCTCTGACAGTCCTCACCTGCTAGAGGCACGGCTAGTTGACAAAACTTGGAAATAGCTCACACCAAGATCTGGTTTGGGGTCTCACAGAAGTGACTTAGTCACCTTTTTCCTTTTTGTTCCCCCCCTAAATTACACAGTGGGTGTACCCTGCAATCATAGCAAATATTAGGCCAGCCATTTAGAGGTACTGAGGTGCACACTGGAGAGAAAAGGAGAATGTTTCTCACAATTAACCATAATATGAAGACAGATTATTTTGAAGTTGCAATCCAAACTTTCTTCACACAGCAACTTCTCAAAGAAGGAAAGAACAACTGTGGCCATAGTTCAGTTTTAACTCTCCAGAGAACAACAATTGTTCATGTATTACGTAAATTCAGACTGAAATTTCCAAGTGTCATTTCACCTCAAATTCTGACATACAATGTTTACATGTTGTGTAGAAATGTTTTCTGGCATGCTTTAGAATAAACCAGTATTCTTGAACGAAAATTGGGCAAGTTCTGGTTTTACAGAGAAGAGCTTTTTTGTCTTCAAGATACTGAGGCCAGCTAAATATGAACCTGATGAGCAAAAAATTCTGCAAGAAGAATACGAGTACAGTTTTAAGTGTTCTTATATGCTTACAACTGTTTAAAAGCAGATATTTGAAGTACAGTGACTGCAGTCTGGTGTAAATCCAAAGGATTTTTTTTTTTTAAGTACACTGTCATACCCAGGGAGAATAGGCAAGTATTGTGGCTAGCTGTAAGTGTTAAGCACCACTGCATGATGCACCCAGCAACATGCCAGCAGCACAGATGCAGCAACTAACCTTTCATCTCTGGTTTGAACTTCTTTGCTTTCACAGGAGCCTCTGTGTTTTGCTTGTCCACCTCCTGAATTTTACGTTTCTTTGTAACAGTGGGAAGCGTTGAGTCACCAGATGGGTCAAATATTTTTACTTCACTGTAATGATAAAAGCAAGTCAGTTTAAGTAACAAAAAGACAACCTACCCCTCAGGTAATATCCTGCAGTTGAACAAACTTTACAACACAACCTCCCAAGAACGTTAACAAATTGATCTTGGCCAGCTAATAAAGTATCTACAGGTAGTGAGACCCTTTCTCCCACACGTGAATGGTCCATCAGTAATCAGGACTACAGGAGATACCCCATGAAGTACAACTGTCTGATCTGAAGATACCAGTTAAGTAAAAGTTTTGTTCTGGTTTAATGTCTGTTCATGACTCTACAGAGCACTTAAAATTACCCATTAGATTGATCTGCCTCCTGCTGAAAGCCTTTCTAGCATAGCTATATGGTCACAAGCACATCGCCTTGGTAAATCCATAGAAGCATACCCTAAAAGTAATACATATACAAGATTAGAAGTGGCTTTACTTTTGTGTTTTCTGCACTGCCTCTCCACCATTACCTTCACAGAGCACAATTCACAAGGCAGGGGAATGCTGTGGCTCATCTCTGTGTCACTTATACCACCAACTTTATGGGACATTCAAATACCTAATCCCTATCTGAAACTGCCTCTTCTCAAGTATTATTGCATGCTCCTTTGTTCAGGCCCAAACTCCTCTACAGGCTGCAGAGACCCAAGCATTCAAACTCAGTGTTCTTTATGTGGACCTTTTCAGGGTAACTGAGTCATCTCATAGAAATGAAACTTTTTTCTTATTCAGAACAGAATTCCTGCTGAAGGAGAAGGAAGTTTTAAAAGGGTGAGTCTGAACTACTCCCCTCCAGCCACGTACTGAGCATCAGAACTTCTTTCAAGTAGGAATCTGAAGTAGCTGCTTTGCACAGGTTACAAAAGCAGCTGAATCTAGTGACTAAACTGGGAAGTGTGGGGCAATGCTACCAGACAGCACCAGCAATTCATCCTCTAAGCATCAGAAATTATTCTTGTGGGTATTAACATTACATATTGCTTTACAGAAATTGATTACACAGCCCTTTGCGAACAGCGGACTCCGCTTCAGTTAAACTCAGGCAAGAGCTCACTGGCTTCCTTGTCATTGTCAAAATACTGCTGCTAATGAAAAAGAAATCAATCAATCAGCAAATAAATATGCCAAAGGCAGGTAGTGCACAATCTCTCACATCTTTTTTGGAAAGCATACCGAAATGTTACATTTGAAGCTTGTCTCCAAAAACTACCTTGCAATTAACATCTGATGTAGCAAATTCAGACAGGATCCATAGATCCATACAAGACAGAGATTCTTGCCAATCTCCTTATAACACTAGTATAGCCCTTCAAACAATCTCTTAAAGCAGCAGTGCTGCCATTTTTGTACCACAAGAGCAATTTGACAGGGACGGAGTTAGTTTCCCTTTTAGGCAGCCAGACTAAGCCAAACAGCCAGGAACTATCTTCAGTCTCTCCCCCAAGCCTAGACACATTTGCAAAGCATGTCTAGCAGTAGAAACATGTCCTGGCAGGAATTCATGACTCCTCATTTCAAGAGGTCAAAAACCAGCATGTACCTTGTCTCCTGCACACCCTCCTCCCTAAGCTACTGCCTCCTTATATGCCCTGACGCTTCATTTACTGCTGACACGATCTTTTCAAAAGCTGCTCCAGAAATCACAACCATCACGACACTTTCAAATGTCTAGCATATGGAAATGAAACTTACAGCTAGCTTAAGAAAGATGTTTGGGGACTGCAGATGGGAGCAACAGTGCTATTTTTTCCTCACAGAACTCGCAACCAGGCTTGGTTTTGCTGAGCACTTCAACTCCCTACACCAAAGGTTCAGCAAAATAAGCAGGCCAAGCTAAGCAAGAAGTCTGCAACCAAATTAAGCAAAAAACCCAGATGTCACAGCTCAGACTAATAATAACCTGTTCAAATCCTTAGATGTTCAGCTGTCCCAGTTGCAATTTACAGGCACCATAAACTGCTCTAACAGTGTCCTGAGTACAGACCCTAACTATTGCTTAAGATACAGATTACTTAGTATGCACAATACCTAAAAAAGGAGACAAAGCTTTGCTCAAAATAACTGCTGGGGGTTTTTTCTTTTCTAAGAACGAGATGACTAAGTAGGTCTCTAGGACAGATTCCATGTCAAAAAATTCATTCAGACTCTGATTTTCTCAAATTTAATTTATTCAGAGCAGCATTAAATAGAGCTGCTACATATGCTGTGGGCTGCCCTGGGTGTTCCTGCTCTGGCAGGGGGGTTGGACTCGATGATCTCCAGAGGTCCCTTCCAACCCCTACCATTCTATTATTCTATGACTCTGTGTTTTCATGAGCTACCTCCAGCATTCACCTCTGGGAGAGTCATCTTCACCTTTATCTTACAGATGGGTAAACTGAGGCAGGAAAGCTCACAAAGCTGTTCAGAGGCAGGAGTGGAGACCAGTTCTCCATGTGCCTGGTCATGTGCTGTAGGAAAAACTCTGTCCTTAAGCTGAACAAGTGCCAAACCTGAAATAGGGTTGTTTCCCACAGCAATCCTTTACTGACCTTCTGTTTGTTGCAACACTGGCTCAGGCAGGCTCAGCCCAGAAAAAAAGAAAACACTGATTTTTTGAATCAGCATTTTTGCCAGTGTCTGGGAGGAGCATTCGGCACAGAGTTCCTGGACCAGTGCATGGACTCACCCAGACAGGCAACACCTCCTTGAAAGTAGACATTGTTGCAGGCTGTTCTATTGTGTGTGTTTATTGATAATGAAGTTAAATGAATCAAAAAGACCTGGTTTAGTCCCCAAGGAGAACAAACCATGAGGAGAAGCCTCTTCACAGAATGACAGAATGGTGGGGGTTGGAAGGGACCTCTGGAGATCATCTCATCCTACCCCAGGCTCCAGCAGGGTCACCCAGAGCAGGGGAACCAGCATCGAAGTGTCCAGGCAGGTTTGGAATCTCTCCAGACAAGAAGACTCCACAATCTCTCTGGGCAACCTGGGACAGGCTCTGACACCCTCACACCAAAGAAGTTTCTCCTCCAGTTCAGATGGAACCTTGTGGGTTCCAGTTT
>WTSP01026969.1:0-16266 GCA_025331215.1 Actenoides lindsayi | reverse complement strand
GTGTTCCTGCTCTGGCAGGGGGGTTGGACTCGATGATCTCCAGAGGTCCCTTCCAACCCCTACCATTCTATGATTCTGTGACTCGATATTAACTCCCCAAACTATTCAGCTTTTTGGGCTGATGCTCATAACATCTAAATACACTTGTTATCTGATTTAAGTCAGTAATTTACTTTTAAGAAAATCAGGACCGTTTCTCCAGTTGACTGGCTTTACCACAACTGTAAAGTGTGGGAAAATGGAAATTCCCATTAGCAATGGGACTTGTCATCAGCATTTAAGAGCACAGAAAACGGATCTTTCTGGATCTTAAGTCAACTCAGTCCACAGCCAAAAGTCTTCTTGGAAGTAAAACCAGAGTTAGTTATATGCAGCCAAGCTAAGAGGAAAAACTATTCACCTCTTGTTTTGATACTTGTCTGCCCTAGCCAAGGCTTTTCCAGTGCCACTTATTCTTCTCATCTACAAGAAAAAAATAGAAGTGAAAAACAAATTACTCTTAATGAAAACAATTTGCAACACAAGTTCTACAGCTCTTGAAAGGAATTAAAAATGGAAAGACAGACGTATATTGTTGGTCAGGCTCTTGTGTACCTGTGTGAGTCTTACACCTGGAAGCAGAATAAGGAGGTAAGTAAGGTGAGAAAGGCATGTACCTTTCTAATATTGCTCTTCAAGTGTCATATTCAATTAAAGGGTATCTAGTACTGGATCAAACATATGACAGTCACATGACATACAACATCACACCTCTCCCCAAGACCAGCACACTTTTTTTGTGCACACTTTTTTTTAACACAGATAACTGCATGTCAGGGCAGGTATCACCCTATGTCTGGCATAAAGGCAACCTTAAAACCACAATACAGGCCCCAAACAGAATTTGAATTAAATTTGTACATGCCAGGTCATCAGTTTGTGTGTTGGTATTAACATGTCTCCTTGTCTTTCTTTCTATGAGAAGTATCACCTCCCATGAAATGCTCAAGAAAGAACAGACAGGTTTTTCTGGATTTTTCTCTGTTTTATTCTAGCAATGCCAGTACTACAGCATTAGTATCAGATCTTCCAGCTTGGAAGACTGAACCTAGCCATCATTTAGAAGAGCACATACAGCAGGCATGCCACCTAAAAGAGGAAAGAGAACCCTATGTTCTCCCAGCACGTTGTGCGGGTGGCAACAGATGGAACAGCAGGTATAGAGGCAGGATACACATTAAGTGATGGGAGGGCAATGCTGCAATTTGCAGAACAGCATCTTGGTTTAGCTCCAGAGAAAGCTGCTTAAGACTAAGCATCACCACTATTCAGATTTTGGGCAACTATGGTGAAAAATGTGAGGTAGGGGAGAAAGCTCAGATGGGCTTTCTTCTACTGTGAAGAGAAAGCAGTGATGAGGTCATAATAAGCATATTTTTTCAATTAATACAGAGATATAGTACAGTGTAAAGGTATGATCTCATCTTGTTCAGAATCAAGATTTTTCAATATAACGTCAATGAAGACGGGCGTCTAAACAAGAAAAACTGACAAACAAACAAATGGATGCAGCCAGCTTACAAATCCTACTGCTCCAGGCAAGGTTGGGAGAAACTAAAGAGTGAGAATGACACTAGACCACACAAGTGAATGAAGGGAAAAGACTCAGAGTAGTGCATCAGAACATACCATAAACGTCAGCTTGACGCAACCCTCTGCTAGACTTACCCCTCTCTCTTCCAAGTGTCTTAGTCTTGTCTCTACTTTTAGCCTATTCTCAGCTCCCATTTCAGCACTTGTATTTTCTCCAAGGGCATCATAACGAATAGTCAAGGCAGTCTTAGCTGCCAGCATTCGAGAAATCTGGAAAAGCCAAAAAGAATATTCAGTTATAAATACAACAATCCACTCTGATCTGGAAACCATACCCACAAACAAAAGAACCAAGTAAGCATTTACTAGCAGTTTTTAGTTCAAAAAACAACTAGTACCTCATTCTATCAACACCAAAATACTGTTACTGTAACACCCTATTTTCTTGATAGAGTGAAACATCTGAGACAGCAAGTTAGCTATCCCACTCTACCCAGACCTTCAGATAAGGTTAGTTTGAGGTTACATTTCCAGCCAGATAGCTTTCTCCACAATTGCAGCACATACTCATCCACCTGCATTTTAATAGCATAAGCTCTGTAAAAGCAACCCATGAAAGTTAATTAGCTTCAGCACAGCAACAGTCTGATTTCCAAGCAAGACTAAAGCCTGTAACAGCTTAGTTTACTATCATGTAGAAGAAAGTAGTAACATACCCCTTGAGAAAGCCAGAATTATGTCATAACTCAGCAGGAATGCATCTGTTTTTACTCAGATGTGTCAAATGGACAATCCCATTTGCTTTTTTCAAGCAGGAATGAATGAATGACACCCAAAGGTTTGTGGGACAGGGGCATGTTTCGCATACCCATGAAGCAATGCAGTAAAGCAGGCCATGGAAAGAGCCTCACCATGAAGCTCAAGCCATCTCATTGACAGATATTCATGCTCTGGAAAAAGCCGAGCCGGTAAGCAATTCTGCAACTCACCTTTCCTTTGTTTTTGGTATTGGTTTGTCCCACTAGAGAAGCATGATAGATAAGGCCAAATTTAGGTGTGTCCCGTTTAGTCTTCAGTGCTCTGAAGAGCGCCTTCTCAGCACCCAGTAACTGAACTGTTGATGCTGGATGTTTTGCCAGATTCAAGAGGGAACCTAGAAGGAGGTGACACAGCAATTTATCAGAGGAGCAGCTAGAGGGCAAGCAGGCTAAATTCCTACACTATTCAAAAGTCGGGAGCTCAGAGCTGCTTCATGTTCATTTCCTGAAGGACAGGTAAGCCACTTCAGTTTTTCATGCTTCAACTAACTGTCTTGGTTTGATTACAGCAACAGGAAAGAAGGCTGACTCAATAAAACATATTCCACTGGAGTAATGCCTACTCCTGGCAAAGTCTGGCAGCAGGAATGTGTCATTACAGAACTGCAGCATAGATAACTGAATCAAGGCTGCTACCTTGAGCCAGTCTGGCTATTAAAGCCTAATGCCAGTTTATCAGCATTTTACCTCAGAAGTGATTGGACTATCAGCAGGAGGCTCAGTAAGTGTCTCAGAAGAGGTAGTGACTTAAGTTGCCCTCATATTCCAAAAAGAATTCAGGCCAACTGAAAGCTTTGTCATCACAGACTACTACCAAGCTCATGCTGGTATTCTCAGATTCCTCAAGAGCCACTGTACCCACCTTTACCACAAGATGTTCTTCAGGGTCTTGCATAATGCTTTTAGTTGACCAGCTCTTAAGAGAAAACCTCTGATGAGGTCATCTACGCTTTATTTACACCAATCAGTATAACCCACCTGCATGAGCAATGAGCCTTGCTCCAACCAGTTCACCCACCATGACAGTGAGATTAGGAGCAATGGCCATCATTCTGTTCTTCAGGTAGTCATACAGCTGTGTCCGATACTCGGAGATTTCAATCACCTGGCACAGGCAGAGTTTGGTGACAGGAATTAGTATCAGCTGAGCAACAGTATTAAGAGCTAAATATACTGAAATGAGGAAGTGTGGAGAATTCCAACAAAGGAGACTAACAAAATGCATACAGCCAAGAGCCCAAGTTATAGGAAGCTTTATATAGGGTATATTCCCAGATCAGAGCTCCATCCACAAAGTATTTTGGGTCTGTATTGCTTATTCCCTTATGCAACTTATTTTCTCAGCCAAGCTCCTGATAAAGGAGTTGACAAGATGCCAAAGACAGTGAAGCAGAACAAAAATACTTAGTAAGGACATTTTCTTTAGGACAAAACCCTGGAACATTCAGTTTTCACATAAATCTTTGCCACCATTCTCTTGAAATCGGATAAATGCTCTTTCCTTGTTCCATACAAATACACACAATTAGAATGCACATAAAAAAGCAGCCTGGTCTAGACCAAGAACAGGAATTCCTAACCCTGCCACTCCCTGCTAAAGTCACAAAGGGATCCAACTGGCACCGCTCACATCAGAGGGAGTTCACATACAATCCAGATGAAAGCTGGATAGGGCTACCAATGCTTTTGGAGCCTCAGTGCTTCACTTTTAACCCAGAGTTTATCATCTAGCTTCAAAAGTGACAGATTAAAAAGAGGCTATACAGTACCATTACCTCAAAGACTTAAAAGCACAATGATGCCAAAATTCCCCGCAAGAGTAGGACCACCACTTCTGGAAGACTTTCTGCAGACATCAACAGTCTGAGATGGCTCAGATGAGGTAGTGACTGTGCACCCTCATGTCTGTGTATCAGGAAAGCAACAATACAGGAATCATCACTGCCATCACAAGTGTGTTAGCAACACCCTGAGAAAACCCTTCCTTGGCAGAAGCAGTTCTGATATGGCTAAAATGGAGCTCCCATCACTATTCATCCATGTGTACATACCTGATCACAGAGATGGATTATGTTGTTTATATCTTCTTCTGATACTTCTGTCCCCATGGAAATCTCCGCGGCAGCCTTCACATCCTCTTCAATCTCCTCTGGTAGGATGTCAGAAACATCAGAGGAGGCAAAATTGCTTCTGTCTCCTGTGGGGAACAGATGAAAGCATGTTTGTGCTAAGAGCGAGATGAACTAGTTAAAAAAAAAGCACAGAAACAGATGAAGATAAAAGGCCAAAACAACAACAGTGAGTCAAGTCTGCTGTCATTCTATTCCGAACTCCCCAAACATACCTCAATGTTCTGACTTTGTTTATACTAGCTGAGAATAGTTGGAAATATTAAATTTGAAACTAGAAAAAAAGGAAATAAAAGCCCTTATTCTGTATCACTGCATACTTCACCTTTTTAGTAGCTGCTTGCTGCTAAATTTTCAATCACAAGATTACAAGGCAGAATTCTAGGAAGTGAACAGTCATTTGCCACTAAGCAAACCTACGGAATTCTTCCTACAACTGGGGAAAAAAGCTCCCCGAAAACCACAAATCTCTCTCTGGATGGCAAACTATTACTATTTTCTTTTTTTCAAATAAATAAATCATCAATACAAAGCACATGCCAAAGAGGTGAGGCAAGCGTCCCTAATATTACAGCTGTCATTCTTTCTGCTCTTATGAATAATTACAGCAGTTGGTGTCTCCAAGAACACTTGCAAACAGGCAGCAATCCTCTTTATGTCAGTTTTTCAGCAGCTAATTTTCAAGCTGATCTGTCGACTAACAATGACTCTAAGGAGATATGCTGGTGGTCCATGAAGAACTGACTGGTGATATGGTATTAGCTTTCTCTTAATCTTCAAAGTGATACATTTCATCAACATACACATGCAAGCACACACTACTTTTCCACTGGCCCTATTTACACTGCTGCTGAAGGCAGGATTGCACACAGGGTCATGATTAGCTGGGTGAGCCAGTCACTAGTCTACAAAAACAGCACCACTGATGCACTGCATCCTAACATGCAACATTCTCCATGCTCATGCCTCTATTACTCACCAACTTTCCGCACACATTTACAATACGCTAGGTTATCTGTGATGATTTTGCCCAGTTCAGGAAAGTGCCAACCATACCACTCCCTACAGCGCATGATGTAGTTATTCAGTTCCTTGTCCAAGTCATCCAGAAGAGCTAAGAGAAAGAAGAATGGACTTTTTTTTTCTAAGAAGGGAATCTAAAAATGGAAAACTCTCGAATCAACAACTGAAGTATTTTATCCCATAAAGACTGGAATGAAACATAAGCTGCAGTATACTAGAAGTTGTTACTTTTCAAAGAACTTCATCATCCCAGGCACAATATTATAGAAGTATTAGAATTCCCATGAATGGGGCCTCAAAGTTTCATCACTGAGATTGTCTTGGACAGGCTCCTTTAACAGCTGCAAAGCACATTCCCTTGGAAGTGGAGCAGCAGCCAGTTATTCATTTTCTCAAAGTGCTACATATAAAATGATGTAAAACCTAGCCACCATCAAAAAAGCTTTAAGGAAAAATATTTTAATGGTGAGAAACTGATCTTGTATTCAGTCACTTGATCTAAAAGATAGTATTATGCCCTTTAGTTGCCTTTATAATACAAATATACCCAACACAAATCCAACAGGCTGTTTACCAGATATGACCAATAACCAGATTTACAACATAAGAGTGTAACACCCACAGCTTATATTGCTACAGAGCCCTGAGGCTAAAATATTTCCCACTAATGCAATACCAACATTTCCATCTGTTGTCTCAGTGGTAGTGACGAAGGAGCTGAATTAAATCATCAATTTCAGCTTAACTATGTTTCATCATTGACAACAGTCTGGGAATTAATATTCCAAACAGAATTCCTCACCACTGTTTCACAGCAACCACGCTGATTATGATGTAGATGTCTCCAAGGAAAAATGAGGAATGGGCTTTCCTAGCTGTGTTTACAATTTCAGTCTGTTTTGCATTAAAAAAAAGCAAGGAGATGGAATGCATCATTACACGTTGCAGTGGGGTGTACATGTCTAACTTAAGAGTCTATTTCTACGCTGTCCTCTAAGCAAGATACCACCAAAATGAAGGGTCAGAAAATCCTGCCCTGTGGGGCCCATTCTCCCAACATTATTCTGAAGGGAATTATGTTGGGAAGTCCTCAGAGGACAGAACTAACGCTGCCTGTATTTCATCTGACCTCCATGCTAAGAAAAAGTGGACTCCAGTTCACTATATCACCTTAAAAATGTTCCTGCTCGTGGAAAGCCCCATTAAAAAACCACACACCTTATGCCCAGCTGAACAACAATGCCCAATTTACTGAAACATGCCAGGAGGAAATTGATAACAGTTAGTTTTCTGTAACCAATGTAAATAAGTCAGCTATCCAAAGCCATATCCATTAATAATTTAAGCTCTAAATATACTTACAAATTGCCTGGATAATCATGGTATCTACTTTGTCTGGGCTGAATTTCAACTTGTATCGGGAAAGGCTGAGGAGACAGAAATGCAGTTTCATCAGCATCCTGACATCCTGCTGCAGAGTATGGCCCACCTGTACTGTTCCTATTGCACGTGAGTATAGCTGTCCCTACACCCATTCATAGCCACTCAGCGTTATGACACCAACTGCTCTCAGCTGTGGCAGAAAGCCACACTGACACAAGTTTCACAACAGCTCTGACATGTGTACATGCACATACCCTACAACCAGGGTGAAAGGGAAAGTTAAGGCTATCTGTACCACGTGCAGCAGACTGAACACAAGTGCTGTGGCAGGAAACTGGCTGTTGGTTTCTTTCTGCATCGTTGCCAACAAAAAGTATTTGTCAACAGCACTTCCAGTTCTGCAGGGGCTGGAGGCAATTCACAAAACTGTACCTACCCAGCAGCAAGTAGCAGCAATGTTACTGTAAAGCAACACAAGAAACTTCCAGGAACAGTGTCTGAGAGAGACCATTACCATCCACCTTTAATGTACGTTTACAATTTGTCGGTATGCTATAGTAAAAGACACTTGATATCAACAAGGACTTGCATCTTCAAAGTCCTTTTTCAATATTAATGCCCATTTTCTAAGCAAATACACATCTATATTTAAGGAATTAGCTACATCAAAACAACTCTCTAACTTGCTAATGGCTCACAGGACAAGTTCTTGTCAGAATATGGATCAAAAGTTACTCATGAACAAATGTTTGACCCCACGCTGCCCCAGCAACTTTTTATTTAACTACTGTTCTACTAAATCTGAAAGGCAGTGATGGTAAGGTGGGAAGACAACTCTGCCTTTACCATTTACATTATGTATTATATGGGTGTTTATTCTGGCATAAATTGGCAAATCAGTCTCCACCTCATCTCTCAATGGCAACGGACTTGTAAATGACCCATTTGACTGCCACAGAAACATTTCAAGCCAAATGCTAAAATATATAATATGCAAAGGAAAGCTATCAACTTCAACTTTGGGTGAAGAAGCAGCCTTTCTCTAAAGGGTGGGTGCAAACTGGAAAGCCCTTCCTGTATAAAACAACATTCTGATACAAATGTGTCTTGACTTACAGAGTATGAGACTGGGTCACATAACCAGGGACACTTCACACAACACAGCATAGCCAAGGACACAGGAATGGGGCAGACACAGAACGAAATCGAGCCGTTCTAGGAACTCACCTGTGTGCCAGACCCAGACACATAGCTGCCATTTCTCGAGAAGGGAGGCCTGTAATAAGCCCTTCAATCTGTGAGCGAATTCCTCTCATCAGCTCTGTAACCATTGGGCTGTGTATACAACTCAAATTCAGCTTATCCTGCAGGATGGAAAGCAATGGTCCAAAGTCAAGCACGACAATGACGTTTCTCTAAAGCCCTTCTTCCAGTAGTCTTATGTCATTATACCTGGTTTTCTCACTGCAATCCTGTGATTACACAACAGTTTCAGTCCTCTTTGATGCTCAAAGTAGTGACATCCCCAGTTCTCCACACAGTAACAATTCCAGTTTGAAGAGCTTTATAATTAATGCTCTAGCTGCTACGTAGACACCGGAACCAAAGATTCAAGATTTTGCAGTTTTCTAGAAATGGCTCGTGCACAGAGAGAAAATTCAGAGGTACAGGCTTGGGGGCCTTGGGTCTTTTTCAGACAACAAAACTGAATCATAGAATAGTTTGGGCTGGAAGAGACCTTCAAGATCATCAAGTCCAACCTTATACCTAGCTTTAGCAAAAACAACTAAATCACGTCCCTAAGGGCACCATCTACCTGGCTCTTAAACACCTCCAGGGATGGTGACTCCACCACCTCCCTGGGCAGGCCATTCCAACGTCTGACAACCCTTGCTGTAAAGAAATGCTTCCTGATATCCAGCCTGAACCTCCCCTGGGTCAACTTCTGGCCACTCTTGTTCTGTCACTTGTCACCAGGGAGACCAGACCAACTCCCGCCTCACTACAACTTCCCTTCAGGTACTTGTAGAGGGCAGAATAATTAGTTCAGAATCCTTGGTGTTATTCACTTCAACAGTAAATCCTCCTCGTTTTGCAGGATACCTCAGTCTCTTAAGACATCACAAGGAAGAGGTCAGAATAAAAGTCACTGAACGGGGAGCACTTAGACGCAAGATTGGAACCTGGTATTTGACATCTCAGAGACACTGGGCAAAGGAGTCCACCTCTATTGTACTTCTTTCTTTCTCTGGTAGACAAGGACTGAAGGATGTGCACAACTGCTAGCAGACTGAGGAAGGCAGAACAATGCACACTCCCCCACAAGACAGTATATCATCACCCCCCTACTGCTGCATCTCTTGGTGGGGAATAAAGCATGTCTGCTTGGCTGGCTTTTTGTTTGGTTTTTCCCTCCCCTCTTTTTCTGGATAGGACCTTACAGAAATTATCTTATTATTTTTTTATAATCTTCTGGGTTTCTACCCAGTATTTCAGATAGAAATCAAGCAAACCCGAACACCTCGGTGCACTTTTCCCATATCATTCACTTGTGTACTCCAGACAACCCCTTCCCCATCCACATGCAGTACACATTTGATCACAAGGATTCGATGTCTTCCACAACGCAAACACTGCATTGGCAGTGTAATAATCGTAAAATCTCTGGAACCTGACTGCAGCATTTCAGTAGCATGAGACAAAAGGCGGAATGGCAAAATCAGTTATCACCTTTATGACACCTCCGAGTTTGGCATCTGCAACAGCCAGCTGCTCATGGGCATCTTTTGCCACTATCTTCTTGAGAATTTTCTTCAGGTTCTTGCTGAGCTTGCCTTCTACGAGAGCTGTCGATGCTGTATAAAACAAAAAGACCGAAGATGAAATTTCTTTCCCCTCCTAGAACCTGCAAAAATAGTACTCCTAACTTGGTATTTTTATTTTAACTGCCCACAGTAGCTCTAGACTGAGCTGCAATAGTCCTTCACCATACACTGGCTAGAATCAAAATAGAAGAAAATTATATACTTGCTCCTTTGGAGGCCTAAATCAAAAACCCTTCTCCTGGTTGCCTTTGTTTTCTCCATGTGGTTTCAATCCTATTTCTGTCAATCTTGTTTAAGGATCTCTACAAGCAGTATGCTACATGCTTTACTGGATACACCTTGAACATTTCTGAAGGCAAGGTTATACGGGAACATTTTGTGTATCATTTAATTAACCAACCACTTTCCAGGTCCTTAGTCAGCAACCATATCCTAAATTGTGTAATGGCTTATTTGCATCCTCTGATGATAATGTACTATCTAAAGCCCAACAACGAATGGTGCCAAACACACTGGCTGGGCAGTCAGACACATACCCTTTTAATATAGCATGTAGACTGAAGAATTTTAAAAGGATGTTATTCATTCTCAAGTATTAATAGATCTGTAAGAGCTTTACAATCCCACACCATATATTTTAAGCAGGCACTGTCTTTGTGGGTCAGCTCTGCTCCACTGAACTTGTGATTGATGCTACACCTTCATCAGAGTAAACAGAGCAGAAGCCAGTGATTTTTGATTTCCAGAACCTTAATGAAATGTAAGAGTGGAACCCGAGCGCTGTGCTGAGTTTTATCTCAACCTTTCTGCAAGGGAGGTACATTTCCACCTTTCCATCTGGCCAGTAGCGCCTAACTCACTTAAAATAGCTGCATACATACTCTTCCCTTCAAAATAAATGTGACATAGGGAGCCTAAATAATCTCTCCCATTTCAGAGATAAGTAGACTGAAGCAAAGGAGCAGAAGTTTTGGTTAGGTTTTTTTCTTGTTTTGTTCTGTGAGTTTTGGGTTTGGTTTTTCAGGGTGGGCTTTTTTAGGCTTTTTTGTTTTGTTCTGTGGGTTTTTTTGGTTTTGTTTTTTGTTGTTTCTTTTTTAAATCAGCATAACTATACATCATCTGAATCCAACTGTATGCAAAAGCAAGGTAATCTGAAAAATATGCTAAGGAGAGGAATATACAGCAGCTTCAGTCTCAGTTCTTTCATGTGCATCTCATGTGCGATGGCAGTGTCTCCATTCTTGTTTCCTTAGCTTCCTTTATAAGCTACCCCTACCACATCAGAATGTGAAAAACCATTCATTAGTCATAAATGTCACCTAGAACACTCACCTATTGATGTCATACAGCACATTCAGCAGCAACCATTGTACCATTTCTGAATGATTAGCTAGAACTTTTATTTCTGTTCAAACTAGTCCACAACATCAAGCATTTAAGTGTTGAATTAGTAAAAATTATTGAAAATAAGGCTTTCCATTTTGTTTAAACTCCCTAATTTCTTTTAAATGTAATATTGGCATTATTTTTTTTGGCTGAAAAAAAACCACAGGCATAATATGCATCCATAAACCAAGGGTAGTTGTAATAAGTACTCTGACAAATGTCTGTTGTCTCAGTGGTAGTGACGAAATGTTGACTCAGATCAGTTATATTCAGCTTCAACAAGAATCCATCATTGACAACAGGCAACACGTATCAGCCAAACCCTTCTACGTGGTGTTCATTAGTGAGCTGCTTGGGAACCACGCACGGTGGGAAAAAGACTTCATTACATTTCTACTGTACTGTAGACTGGGCAGATAGCTTCATAAAACAACAAAACCAGCTGACTTAGAAAAGTTTGTAATTTAAAAACTAAAAAAAAAAAAAAAAAAAAAGAAAGAAATAGAGCAGGGACAGAGGTAAGTATGAGTGATCTAGTGCATGACACAGGTGGTTTGGGTTTTTTCTAAGAATGGTATTAATTCACTTACCAGCAAGTGCCTCTGTTGTGTCCTGAAATTTTTCAAAGTGTTTCAGCTTTACTCTACAATAGAAAAATACAACTGTATAAATGAATGTACATAAGCCAGACGCTAGAGAAATCTTTACATTTCTTCTACTTCTGCTATTAGAGTTCCCCTCTTCTCTCTCTGACTTCAGGAGAGCAGAGATCAGTATCCAGATCCTCAAAAAGAAAGAAGAGCACTAAAAAAAGAATTTTGGTTTGGTATTTCTAGGACCAACACAATCAGAAAACCCCGAGTCCCTGTTTTGTCTTGCAGTTCATATTTAACGGCAGACAATATCCATTTAAATTGCCACACTGCACCCTGATCAGCTAGGTGCCACTGCTGACTGACAACAGCAACTTCCAACTCATCTTCAAAAGGAAACCTGCTGCCTCTGTGGAATGTGTAGCCTGCACAGCTCAGATTTAACAGGCTTTTCGACCCAATACATCTTCAAAGACTTTAATCATTTCCCATGAATTCTCAAGTCCTCCCTTGTAATTAGATGTTAGAATATAAGTTCTGAGCTGAGCTTAAAACAAACAACAGAAAATCCCTCCCTGCACTAACTGCTGACCAGAGCCAAAAATGATAGGGACAGTATTTAACCACACTGTGTCAGATCCTTAGGCCCAGCTTCCCTCTCCCCCTCGCACAATCTGTGGTGTTGATATCTGGAGATACAGTTAAGAAGCTATCTCAATCCCCTAAATTCCTCGTCAGGGACAGGCATTTGACTAAGCCAGTTCTGATTAACCACTGCTCTTTGTGAGTCAAGTATCTGCAAAGGAAGCAAGGTCACAGATAAAGCTGAATGCTTGAGTTAAGCACTCAGAGCCCAACAGAAGCTCCAGGCTTATCCTGATGCCTTTTCAGAAAGGCAGGAGATAGGAATTACTTTGATCAGAGTAGAGATCCATTAAGAACCACATCCTGCCTAGCAAATGGCCAATATGATGTTTCTAAGACAAGATTAACGATACTACAAACAGGCATATGTGGGATATTCTGGCCTCTCCTCTAAATACTGTTACAGAGCAGGATAAATCCAAATGACAAGGCAGAACTTGTTCAGAGGTATCCGTTAGAACCAAAGCTTGTTAGAAATCTTCCAATAAAAACACCCTAGGGCAGACTTGGAAGGACTCCACTGTTGTCCTCAGCTTTAAGGCAATTTGTTAGAAAGACCAGCTTGGTCAGTGGACACTGCAATCCCTGTGTAGCTACACAGTGGTGCTAACACTCACTGATAGCATGGGCAACAACACTAACTCAATTCAGTGTTCCACAAGCTATTAAGTTTCCATTGGATTAAACTCTGGCATCTTTTTAAGGATTTCCCACGAGCAAATGAACTGTAACTTCAGACAGTTCCAGCATTACACACTTGGATGTTCTTGTCAAAGCACTCAGATCTCCTTAAAATATTGTTCAATTTTTTGCTTTGGTGATATGTGGTAATGACTTCTGCAGCTTAATTACACTGCAAGGAAGAAAAAATAAAAGTTATTTCTTTCACTTTGATATTCTATTTTAAGTTTCCCTGAGTAGGTAACTTCACATTATCCTTGTTCATAGCTTTTAGAATACTGAAAAATAAAATTCAATACTTCTTTCTGAACCTCAGATAGGCAGAACTACAGGCAGTTATGTCCTTCGCAAAGCCAGGCTGCTATCCTCACATAAAGCTGCTTACATTTTGTTTGCTTTTTCAGGAGTTTCAAATTCTTTCCATAAACTGTCAACTTCTTGGAGCTTTTTCTCGTTCAGAACCTGTAGAGAAAAAACAAACAAACAAACCACTCACAGGACTATATTTAAAGCAGTTTTGAACACCCTTCAAGTCTGCATTCAGCAGGGAAGGCCTAAGCAGATAAACAGTGTACCCAACTGCTCAAAGTTAACACCCACTGAGTGTATAAACTCAATTCTGGTGACCTCCAGTTTAGTCATTCTCTCTCAGCAGCTTTATCCCACTAATATACACACAACATTAGTGCTTTTACTCTCAACCGAATTGCAGAAGTTGCTCAATAACGGCTGGGTTCCTTCTGAACCTGCACATTAAAGCAGAACCCTCTCTTTGTTTATCAAAACACAGGCTTGCTTCGCCTCTTCTGCAGGACTCATTCACAACCCCAGTGACCCAAAACCAAACCTGCCACTAATTTGGCAAAATACAAACACGACTGGGATGCCCAACAGGAAGGAGCAATCCCACAAGTTATTTTCCTTAATCTGAGCTAGTCCAAGGAAGAAAGAGAACATCACTATACAGATGACTTTTCACCACAGTTTGGTAATTAATTGAGGCAAGAATTACCTAAGAGGCACCAATGGCCTAATCTTCTCTCTGTACAGAGGATCCCCCTCTCAGTTTTTAAACAGCCCAAGATTAACAATTACACCCCTGGAGCCTACATGGATTTCCCAAAACACAGAGTGTACTGCAAATTCCTAGAAAAGTGCTTAGGGCAACGACACAGTCAGGATCTTTACAACGTTATGTTTTTTACACCTCACGAAAAATTCTTGTGGTTTTGTCCCCACCACACAAATGCAACACAACAGTGCAGAAACTGTTCTTGGGATTATCAGATTTTGCTCCCTTGCAAAGTTTTTAACCCTACTCAAAGGCAATTGTCTTTTTTTTAACTCAATTAGTAGCTGAGCAAATAAACATAGCAAGTCATTTCCCACAGGACTCTTGAGGCACAGAAAACCTTGGGGCAATTCTTCCTTTCCTCCGCTTACTGATTCTTTCCTCCAACTCATCTTTCACAACCCAAGGCCCACAGAATTATTAGTCTCTGTAAAGCAAAATGAGTACATAGAGAAAAGTGAAGACACAGAAGCTGCTAAATCAAAGTTGTTAGTATATAGAAATTACATGCCTGTGTGTATTTTGTGTTCTGCAAGACAGCAAGACTCATTGGAAAAAGTCTTTCAAGATCTAGAACACGGCTACACCGCACTTGCCCTTCCCATTTAGACTCTTTGCTCCTGTGGTGGAAGCAACATCTAAAAGGAAATACCTAAGAGCAACACAGCTCACAGAGGAGAGCAGTTCTTAATCACCAAGGCATAAAGTCAGACCACAGTTATGCTGGCAACAGGTATCTGTGGACACAGCGCAAAATGGAAGTAGGTGATCATGACTGTCTCCCAAAATTCATAAGCACAAATTCTGTCCAGCCCTCAAGTAACTAAATGACAAGCAACAAAAAAAGCAAACAAAAAAAAAAACAAAACCCAGCAGTGACAATCTCAGAAACTGCTTTAAAAAGAAAAAAAAAAACCAAACACAAAAGCTAAACTCGATAAAGCAATATATAAAATATTTAATAGACAACAAAGATACCAGTGTAACAGTGACACAAGTTTGCAGCTGAACTGCTACCGTGTTTAGGAAAGGACAGCTATGTGACCAAGAGCCTTGCCCTGCAGATGTGCACTGGGGCCTCGCCACATCTGGCGCTGGCAGCTGCAAACAGAATCAGCACAGGAAAAAAAAAATTAAAATAAAATCAAAGCTTTCCTCAAAAGATATAATTTAATAAAATACTATTCCTGCTCAGTTCCAGCAGGCGGCTTACACCCCTCCCCAGTCCAAACCCGACACCATCTGCAGTGTGTTGCCTTCCCCCCGGAGAAGGTGGTGTCAGCAGCCTGCCCCGGGACTGCTCCCTGGTGCCTGGTGCCCTCTGGCCGCTCTGCGCACACACGGCAGCCAGGGCCCGGGCACCTGCCAGCGAGGGCACCTTATGCCCCCTCCTCCCACCTTTGCTTTATGCCTACCCTGCTTTCAGAAGTTAAAATGCAGGTTATTTTCAGCCCTTCCTGGCTCCTGTGAAAGGTTAAAAAGCCTTGGCTCGCTACACAAGACATTTGAGCCTACTCACGAGGTAACTTACTTTTTTAGTAAGTTGGATGGTCGGTGCAAGATACCAGCCAGTATGAGCCTCCAGGGAGCAAAACCTTCGGAGAGAAGGCTCTAGGTGTTAATTCCCTAAGTGTACGTGTTGCAGGGGGGAACAGCACACAGAACAGAAGCTGTTTTTACTAGTATTTCTATCTTCTCCCTGAGGTTCACATCTTGAAATCCTGCTTGCCTAGACTGCCCAGCTGCACCTCAATGAGGAGGGAAGGCTTCAGGGCAGATAAGGTAAGCACAGAGCTACATCGAGCACCAGGGGTGTAGTCTGCAGCAGGCTCAGGTAAGAGAAACCAGTGCCTTGCTCTCTTTGCACCTGCATTCACACAACCCAAACCCAGGGAAAAAAAATATTAAAAATAATAATAAATAAATATATTTTTAAAAAAAACAAAACTGGGGGGTATGAAATACAAGTGTTAGGATCAAACTCCATGAACAAGCTGTTGGAACGCTCAAGCAAGAGACCAGGCCAGAGGGGAGCCTGGTGCTACACCAGCCCTAGTTCAGACTTGTTCACACCACCATGAAAGTGCAGCCTGTGCGCCCGCTCATTACGGTGCTGGCCGAGCCCTGGGAAGAGGCCGC
>WTSP01026966.1:5747-19547 GCA_025331215.1 Actenoides lindsayi | reverse complement strand
GCCGGAGACTTGAGCTGCCACGAACATCTTAAAAGAAGATTCCCCCCATGTAATAATGCACAATCCTTTGCCAAGCCCTAAAGAGGGGCAGGGGGGGCTGGGAGCACCAACCTGGTGGGACAGCCCGCACTGCAGGACGCTGTTGCGAGCGATTTCGCACATGTCGCAGGTGCTGAGTTTGAAGACCTGGGCAGCAATGGCGTACTCCTCCATCAGGGGCTCCTGCGGCCAGAGCGGGGTTGGATGCCAGCAGCTCCCGCCAGCGCAGCCCCTGCCAGCGCAGCCCGGGCCTACCCAGAGCTGGCCAGGCCCGCTGGAGTGGGCCCCTCTGCAAATGCTGCTGGTTTCCCTCAGAAACGAGGCCAGCGTAGTCCCAGCCTCAGCACTGGGAGGGGGGCAGCTCCCGCTGTACCTTGGTGAAGTGAAACTGCATGGGGTCATCAGTAGAAAGCGACACCAGGAGGCCCTTCTGGTGGAAGTCGGGCAATGGATTCTTTGCGTACTCCAGGAAGAGGCTGTTGTTGCTGAGTGGTGACATAGCAATGGGAACTTGGGCGAGGAAGTAGAGATACTGCAACACCGGGCTCTGGGAAGATGAGCACAGTTCCCAGGTTAGCCCTCCACGGCTCCAGGGTCCCTCCTCATGTCAGCCCAGTGCTCCAGGTGGGAAAGCTGGGGCACAGAGATCACGTGTGCAAGAAGAGGGGTGGGCAAGCGCTCCTCCAGGGCCCACGAGGCCAAATGAGTTCAAAGCTGCCCGACTTCAGAACTCATCTGGCTCCAGTGACAAGAGGCAGATCCAATGGTAGGTCTGTGAGGCGGAACCACTAAAATCTTTATACACTTCACAGCCACACCCCCAAACGTGTCCAGAAAAAGCCACAGAATTGTGTAACATCAGCCTGAAGCCAGACTGTCCACATCTGTCTAAAGCACAGGCACAATTAACTGTCTGCTACAGCAGAGGCCAGCTGTGGACATGTTCTCTGCTGTGCCTGGGCTGCTCTGTGGCAGACCACTTACCTTCTTGAGGTTGAGCCCATGGGAAATATTATCTGCTGTCATGAAGGCTGTGAGCAGATGCGTGATGGCCCCGGCTTCTCCACAGTGCGGACGGAAGAGGAACGTGTTCATACCGCGCTGCCTAGGCACAGGGAAGGAGGACTCAGAGCAGGCAAGCAGCAGGGTTAGGTGGCATGCAATGCAAGATTCTCCAACTTCAGGTCCAGCTCTGTCCCTATCAGTGGTTCCCCAAGAATCCAGCTTCACCTAGGAGCACATTACTTCTCTTTTCTCCTCTGTGCAAGCACTAGGTGCATCTGTGCAATCCCCCATTTTTCACCCCAGTACATCACGCTTTCTACTGAGGAGTGTTTGGATTACTCTGGGACATAAAGCTCCAAACTACACTGGTGTCAGAGTGAGGAGGGCCCCGCTTCTTCCACACGAACAACTAAACCACTGAGACAACTCCTGAGGCAGCCCCCCTTCTGCCAGGTCCCTTAGCAAGTCCTGGGCCTCACCTGCGTAGGTTGTTAAGCACCAGGATGTTGGCATACATATAGTATATATAGTAGGTGTAGGATGGGTTCTTCTCAGAAGTCCACTGCTCTGGCTTTGGGCTTTTAGTGCAGAACATGTGTCCACTGTGCTTGGATTCATCATCCACGCTGTCGAAGCCAGTGATCTGTTTGGCAAAAAAGCTGCATCTCAAAGCTCCCCATCTCATCCCGGGCTAGCTCACCCTGCCCCAGTGCAGCTTGCCATAGCCCAGCTGTAGCTTGTACCCCTGCCACGAGCAGAGCCAGGAGCAAGGTTGCAGACCTTGCTCATCACAAAGCCCCAAGCTCTCTCAAGGGCTGGAAACAAAGCTCACACCAAACCATTTCTCCAGGAGGTGAGGGGGCAGCATTTCTCGCAGCCCCACAGCTCTGGGAGTCTGACCCCTCCCAGCACTTCTGGGACAATCCCTGGCCACAAGCCCACTGATGACTTTTTCCATGTCAGAGCAAATACCCCGTTTCTTGTGCGTAAACAGGAGTGAGAGTGCCCACCACACCCTGACATCATCAGGTGACACTCACATGGCGTAGAAAGACACTCAGCTCTTTGTGAGCGTGGGGATTGACAGTTGCCTCAAACACGGGAACAAAGACATTTTCCAGCATCTTCCCAAAGTGTGGGAGGAAATTCTTAGACCTGAACACGTCACTGTGGACAGAGACAGGGATGAGCTGCTAGCAGAGGAACAACACGGCCCACTTTCCCCATAATCTCTTCAGGATAAAAAAAAAAAGAAAATAAAAATGAGGTATAGTGCACTGTAAGGGACTGTGCTCTCTCAGAGCCACAGCACATACTAAATCCTGGGTACTTGGATCATCCACTTCATGTTGGGGGAATAGACCCGATGTTTGTTGAACCATTTGGCTAGCTTGGGCCACTCCTCAGCTGATCGCCCATAGATTGAGAGGCGAGGCTCCGCGTGCTGGTACTTGGCATCCTCCAGATCAGAGCCAACCTCCTGCAAACCAGAACTGACAGTTGCATGGGGACCCTCCAGCCCACGGGCACAGCAGCACCACAGCTTAACTGTAACCTCACCTTGATGATAGTAGCAAAGTACTCGCCATCAATAGCATTCTCTGTCTTCAGATAGAGGTCACGCAGCTCGCTGGCACCCACGGGGTTGTACTTGGCATTGAACTTGTCGAAGCGGTGAAACGTCTGCCGCCCCTGGAGTAGGGAGGATCAACAGCAAATACTACACACACAGTCCAAGTGTGACAGCTGAGCAGAAACCGATCCAAACAACCCAACATGGAGAAATCAGGAGCTGCTACATCCTGCCACAAACGCTAACGTGCACAGCGCGTCACGGGTATGCAGGGAGGGGAAAGGCCGTGCCTGCAGGGGTGGATGAGAGTGACCCTAAGTGGTCTCACAGCAAATGCCCTACCACTTACGGCATGGACATCCAGGGAATCCACTGTCAGGTCATAAGGGTGCAGATTGAGCTGCTGGAAAAGCTGTTTCAGGGTGAGCTGTTTGCCCTTGGCATCATAAACTACACGGTCAGCATCCACGCGGTATGATTTCTTGATGAAACGCAGAAGATGCTTCTGGTTCATGCAGGCTGCAGCGTGGATGTGTGTATCCACCTGAGAAACCAGAGGGACAGTTATCTACCGGCCAGTTGGGATGCTTGGGTACCATCACAGGGAGCTTAACAAACCCCTTAGGTGAGCCCAAGCTGTGTGGGGAGCACTGCTCAGCCCAGCAGATGAACGCAGAAGGCCTAGGCCAAGAGCAGCCCATCCCATGAGCAGGAACAACTGTAGGTGCCACAGACCTTGACTCTAATATCCATAGGAAGGGGAAGGCACCGAGACAGCTCATCTTCAGAGTCACTAGGGCTGTAAGCCTTGCCATTTACCTTCCGGCAGTTGTAGAAGTCCCGGTGGGGGTTGTTCTTAAGCTCCTTCATCTCCTCCATCTCATTCAGCATTTCATGCACTTGGAACTTGGATAAGAGGAACTTCAGGCGCCGATGAGTATAGGTCTTACTAGTGAAAGCAAAGGGCAGAACAGTGACTGGGCTCCTTACCCCTCAACACAGGGGCACGGCCCATCAAACAGGGATGCAGCTTTCTCCCGAGGTGGAGCTCATGCTGGCCTAGCTTCCCTAAGGTGCTCCTCCTGGCTTCGCTTGGAGGGAAGGCCTGGCCAGGTGTGAGCATACCTGCAGGGCACGTCTCCAAGCCCTGAATGCTGACTTTGCTTAAGACCCCTGCGGAGATGGCTGACAAGGGCCAAGGACACTTTGGTAGCCAGCAGGCCACAGTTATGTCATCAGAGGGTTCCTCCGTCCTCTCAGGAAGAGGAGGCAGCAACCCTGGCTCTGCCTTGACCTCCCTCTGCCTGCTGAGGCAGGACCTCTTCAGCTGCACCCAGCAGTGCCAGCTTGTGCACTTACACAGGTCCCTGCGCAGTCAAGGCCAGGAGGAAGTTCATGTCATCAACAAAGTTCTTGAGGCTGGGGTAGGGCAGGTCCTTTGGCTCATTTCTGCCAGCTGCTGCCTCGTCTGCATAGATGTAAACTACCCCATCCTTCATCTGGATATGGTATCCCAGGTCCTCGGGGAGGCTCTCAGTTTCAAAGGGATCCTGTCCATCTTTCACTGGGGGGGTGAACACTGGACCAAAAGGAGACTACTGTGAGGCACAGGCTGCCAGCCAAAACCCCACAAGCCTCCCCTGTTCTTCCACCCCGGGCAGAGGGCAGGGACAGCTCCACCATTGTGACACTGAAGAGAAAGCCTGAGCAAGCAACTCCCCTTTCGAGCACTTCCCCAACCCTTTTCTGACCCCTGCCCTCCCCATGCTAAAGCCAGAGAGGAAAACTCTCCAGGTGCCAAGATGTACCTGGGCCAGAGTCACTCACTCTCCAGACCTCGCCTTCGATAGTTCGCAGGTACTGAGACGGGGTCCTGGGGAACCTCTGCAAGGACTGCTGCATGTATTTCTCCCGGATGCAGAGGGCACGGTACAGACCTTTGCAGGCAACTTCAAAATCTTCAACTGTCACCTGCAAGAGGGTTGTTGCTGAATGCAACCATACAACTGGAACCTATCCGCCTGCGAGACACCCTGGTGCACCACGACGTAAAGAGGACAGTTTTGTTCTCAGCAAGCTGTGTGCCTCACCATTCCCTCCCTCCCACTGCTCTGCCTGAGCAGGGCAAAGAAAGGATGATAGGCAAAGTCCCAGACACGGCAAAGGGAAGTTTCTCACACCAAAACCAACAAATTCTGGCTGTCACCTCCTCTTACATTCCTCACCGCAAACTGTAGTTGGCACTGAAATGGAAGCCAGGCCTGGGCAAAACACTAAAAGCTATTTTGGGAGTCCAGGCTGAAACTGAAGCAGGACCAACAAGATACACTGACCCAATGTGTCAAGAATTTTTGATTTACTGCAGAGACAAGTGTTTTGGGCAGTCAAGAGTCAAGGGCAGTCAATGTCAGACCGGAGCAGTGTAGGAGAATACCGTGCAGCACTTGCAGATCAAGTCCCAGCAGAAGGAACCTGCCTGTGCACGGAGGGATTCTCAGCTTCCCCTCATTGCTCCTCTGCTATGGAACTAAGCTGAGCAACCTGTTCCAGCCCAGGAGAGAGCAACCTGCCAGCAGTTTCTCAGAAGCAGCACAAATGTAATGTGAGGCCGTAGAGGAGGAGAATGAGGAATTAGCAGAGGAGCTGATAGCAGTCCTGGTCAACTGGCTCGAGGTGACCCTGACTGAGAAGAAGGTCTGGACCAGATGACCTGCAGAGGACCCTGCCAACCTCAACCATTCTGGGATTCTGTGACGTGGGTGGATCTCAGCCAGACAGTGCTGTGTGCAAGCAGGAGCAGGTGGTGACAGAACGGGTGTAGCCTACCCTGCCAGGCCCTCCCTAACGCCCAGGGGAAGCACACAGCACCCCACAGACTCCTGCTAAGGAATGCAGCTCCAGATCCTCCAGGGATGCAGCAGGGCACCATCAGATGCTCAGAAGACACAGACTTTCCCCACTGCACCTGCTATGGAGTCCTGTGACACTGGGCACTACTGAGGCACAGGCAGGGACTAGATGAGGTAGCAGTCAGCACGAGGAAGGGTACAGGCATAAAAGTACCTACCCCAGAAGCATAATCCCCTGTGATCTGTACCCGCTGGAAGTCAGGCACAGTCTGGTACAAGGGGGAGGTAGAGATGACCTCCTCAATAGTGGACATTCTGGTTGTAGTCTTCTGAGCCACAGGAACTGCCAATGCAATCGTCTTCATGCGGAGCAGGCGCTTCTTCCTGCCAGGGAGGAAAGCTTCAGGCAAACAGCCCCAACTCCACGGCCACACGCAGGGGCAGGGGCACTTACCACAGCCACGTTCCAACTATGCCTAACGTGAATTATCTCACTGGTGCTTTCTGAGCACCTTCAACAGACACTGCTAAGAGCAGAGGCCACAGCACACAATGTGGCCACAGATTTCCAAGCATGGTCTTTGCAAGTCACACCTTTCCAAGTCTCCCTCTCCAACAGCTCTGTGGCCATCGCTGTACTGACACCCAGGGAACAGGCCAAGGGTGTCTTGCCATCCAACAGTGGGGACAGTTGGAGAGGAAACCCTGAAGCACCTGACAGATGCCCTAGGATTACCAAGGATTTATCATACGGGCATGGTGAGCTGTTTCCACAGGCCTTGATTTATGGTCCCCCTGCTTTCTTCCAGCTCTGGCTGGGGATGTGCAGACTGCTCCTCTCCTTCCCCCAGTTGCCATGGTTGTTGCTCACCGCTTTTCCTGTGTGGCAGAGCTCTCCTGAAGCATCATGTGCCTTCTCATCTCATGGCGTGAGATGGGGCAGATCTCTTCCACATCAAAAGGAGAGATCTCTTGCCTGGCCTCCTCATCTTTCACCTCAGAGGCAAAGACCTTCTCTGCGAAGGAGCGCAAAGCCTCATCCATTTCTGCAAGGAGAAGGAGGACAGTTCAGGGTCACACAGGCATCTGGTTCCCAGCCACCCTAACGTGCAGGTACCCCTTGCAGTCAGCTTAAGGCTCAACTGTCATTTCTTTATGACACTTACACCTCCATGCTGCCTGGAAGGCTCTGAGCAACCTCCAAAATCTCCAACAAGCTTACAGAGCCTGGGCCACACACAGTGGGCTGAAGACTTACCCAGACCCTCCCAGTACATACAACCAACAGTCCAGGAATAGTGCAAAAAGGCCCAGAAAGAAGCAAGTCCTTAGGAAAGACACTCATAAAAGGATGCACTGGGTGCAAGAGGGGAAGACTGGCAGACCTTGACAGCTCTAGGAATCCCAAGACCCACTTGCTCCACAAGGCATTCAGTCAGGACAGAGACAGGGGTACAGATGGTGATCTATACATGGAAAGCTGGCAGCCCAAGCACTTAGTTCCCACCACCACAATGCAGCTGAAGAGCTCCTAGCTAGGGAACCGTGGTGGGGACCAGGCCCCTCTCAGCCCATCACGTGCAGCATGCTGCAGAGGTGCCAGCTAACACGGCCCTACCAAGGTTGCCGTTGAGAGAAGGTTGCCTGGAGCTTGATGAAGGAGGAGAAAGAAGGTTAAAAGGCCTTCCCCTGCCAACAAAATACCGTAAAACTAGAACCCAAGGGTTCTTCTGGCAACAATCTCCTGGAAGCACACGTTTGCATAGCAGCATACAGATACTAATCAAGCAGGTTTAGGCAGCTCAGCGTGAAGCATAGTGAGGATGGATGCAGAAGGACAGACCACACCATTGACACAGCAGAGAAGACAGGGTCAGCAGGTGAGGACCAAAGGAGAATGAACTGACCATTCCTGGCAGAAACGTGCCAGACCTACAAGAGATTTTCAGCAATGAATCTAGACAATTGTTTTTTTCCCCATAGGGCATTGAGGGCATCAGAACAGTTTATCCCTGTAACCCTGAATTGGCAGTTCCAAGGTTCTAGCTGTGGGTTGGTAGGAGGGCACAATACAGGCAATTCCTTTCCCTGCTGTTACGTGGCAAGGGAAAAGGGCTTGTGCTGAGCTCCACACATGGGAAAATCTTCACACGAGGTCCCTTTCTCAGCAGTGCAATGTCACAAACCCAGGATTTCAGTAACAAAAATTGCTTGATGGTCTAAAGCTGCTGGATCATCAACAGGCCTCAACATAGTGCTTAGAACACAAAAAGGAGGTTTTTTTTCCTCTAGCCCATACTTAGAACACAAAAAGGAGGGGTTTTTGCTCTAGCCCATACTTAGAACACAAAAAGGAGGGTTTTGCACTGTCCCATTGTTGCTCACTGTTAGGGACTCTGGGATGACACGTGTTTTCTGCCAACAGGTAAAGCCTCAGCAAACATGATGTAGGAAGAGGAAGGAATGGGCACCTTACTGTGGACTTCAGTCTGAATAAAGGTGGAGTATTGGATCTGTCCCCTCATGGGTCAAACCCACCAGGAGCAGCATGCTTTCAAAAGAAGTTACTTTAGTCTAGATCTCTGTTAAAAGGAAAAATTGTAAAGAGAAAAAAAAAACCAAACAAAAAAACACACAAACAAACAAAAAAATCCCCAACTAACACAACAACGAACAAAACCAAAACAACGAAACAACAAAGGCACGAAGAGGTGCAAGGGAAATTGCAAAATTCTTCACTTCCTGCCCCAGAGGAAAGAACATCACTGAAACAAGTTTTATCTCCTGAGCAGGAGCTCAGGGGTGCAAAGACAATATTTAATAAATAGCAGCTTCATATATCAAAGGACCAAAAAAGCTGGAAGCATTCCACAAAACAGTGGGGGGCACAGCTGGCACTGCTGAGAAACAGCATCTTCTCAGACTGCTGCAAGATCACCATGATCATGTAACTGCTGTTTGTTTCCAGTGATCATGTCCAGGCAGTAACAGAGCAGAGCATATAAAAACCCAAGCAATACTCACCTTTGTCTTCTGCTGTTTGAGATAAAACAGAAACAAAATAAAAACAGATGTGATCGAGCCTTCAAAATCTAAGCCTTTCTGCCTAATCATCCCATCAGTGATTAAAAAGGGATTAGTAAAGTACAAGTTTAGTCAAAGCCTTTCAATTACTAAAGAAAGAATAGCATTCTTCACTCTGTACGATATAAAGATGTGAGTTCAGTGTTGACTGCTCCACAATTCAGCACTGGTGGTGTGTGCACAAATAAACCACACTGCAGATGCCACCCAACCTGAGGTGCTTTGGCAGAGCTCCTGCCTTACAGCAGTCTCTGGGTTTCCCTGAGCTGTCCAAGGGGAACAGCATTTTCTAGAAGCTAGGTTACCTCAGATTAGTTGCAAGTCTAATAAGAATGAGCTGTCTTGGAAAGTCTCTCCCTACACCTTGGTCCAGGTGCAGAGGTGCAGTAGAGCATAGAAACACCTGAAGAGAGCAGAACAGCATTCTCCTGCCCAAACAGGAAAGCAAATATTGCAGTGACTCAGAGCTTTGCTATTTTTTGTCTGTGACTCTCCATCCTTTCTGAGGATTAGGGTGGATGGTCATTTCAAAGATGCTAAGTGTCATCCTCCTGCTGCCTATGGTCACATCTCCACTTGGTCACTAACAGGATCAGACAGCTGAGACACCCCAGTTCCACAGATATCCCTGCCTGGTCATGCAGTGTGCCATCAACATTTTGGGCATGCAACTCATGCCCTTTACCTCTGACCCAGAAAATTCAGACTGGAGCTCCAGCATCACAAGTCACCCGCTGCTGACTTCCCAAAGTCTGGCCTGAAGAACATACTTCCCTGGCATTTGAACCTCACATGCTGATTTGCAAACTAAGCATCCCAGAAACACCTCGTTAGACCTTCAGTCTCTTTAGTGGATGAAAATTACACTCATGAAGGTCAAACTCCCACTGATGTTGCAGGGCCAGGCTTTCATACCAGTGGCCTGTGCTGGGACGGTGTCACACCACACACAGCTGCAAATCTAAACATGCTCTTATCAGAACTGTTTGCTGCCAGTATCCTTCAGGGCTCTGTACTGGCAGTCACATGTCCCTCTGTACTCGTTCTGCTGAGCCTGGCTGGCCCCACTCCTGCCTTTCAGCTTGTGTTGCCCATCTCAGGACTGCAGCACCCCACATCTGAGTTTTGCCAGGTGGGCCAGAGACTCCTGAAATCCCTCTGACTCCTTCCACAGTGATTTAATAGCATCATTACAGGACACATTATGCTGCAGGAGGGACAATATTTTCCTTCAGTACAAGCAAGATGTAAACAATAACGCTATCGCTTTGCTGCACTAGCAAAAAATTTCTCCAAGCAGGAAGAAAAATGCACCAAGCCCCCAGCAAGGTCCCCTGGACTGCAGAGATACCCCACCATCAAAAGCTGAGAGGCTGCATGCTAAGCAGCCTGCCCTGGGGCTCCTTGTCTCCCTACTTGCTTTCAGACCTACCTGGAATTCTCACCCGTGACATCTTTGCAGCGAGTCTGCAGAGCCTCAAGACCCTACTGTAACAGACCACAAGTAGCTGACTGACTGCACAACAGCCTAACACTAATTTTACAGCTTTCCCCTCCCTGTAATTAGACTCTCCCGCTCTAAAAGGAGAGCAGAGATCAACTCTAAGACTATTTAAAGTGCCACCACAAGCACTTGCACTGAAACAGGTGAAACCATGGCTCAAATTTAACTCTTTTTTTTTTTTTTACATTTAGAAGAGTTTCACCTGTTGTCTGAGCAGACTGCTGCTTCCCAAGACAGCTGCACCTTTCTAAAGTGGACTGGGGAAGTCACTCTTTTAAGAGGAACTAAACTTGACGTGCTCTGTGCTGTACCAGTGGTTTAAAGGAAACCCCTAAGGCACAGGGCTGATGTTTTCATCCGAAGAGGAGCTGTGGAGAGGTACAAATGATGTGCTCACACCAACCAGTGTGCTATTCAGAGAATGCTTTTCCTGAGAGACAGAGATCTACTTGAAAGACTGGATTTTAGCAGCAGGAATTGCCCAGGTGGCTTGGAGCTGGCAGAGCAGAGTATCAGTTTGGGAAGTACCTCTCGGATTATTTTAGTTAGATTTATTTTTTTCTAGCATACAGGCATTGAGGACTGTAGCCTGTCCTTTAGGGTCTCCTGAAACCTCCTTCAGATCTCTCACATCCATTTGGAAAACAGCTCCTGTGTGAAGGAAATAGCCAGAATTTGTAGTGCCCTTCACGTTGCCACGGTAACTCTTGAGCTTCCGACTCAGCTTCCTGGTGGGAAGTGGGAGGCCTAACCAGGTCAGAAGGATCCAAGAGTTTTGATTTGAAAGTCTTTTCCTTTTAGTTTGTACTTCACTTCTTGGTGTAGTTTAGAACCTGCACCAAACTCAGGGTTCAGGCCCTAGTCAGCACAGTCTTGCTGCTGCCTTGAAAGGGGACTTGGATCATAGCTGAAGGGAACAGAAAAATCAGCACCCCTGGAAAAGCCAGCTTTGTTTGGAATTACACGTGCACGTAAGGGCTTCCTGTGCTGTGTTTTGTAGCAACAGCTGTCTAAAGGCTTTGTCCAAGAAGTCTGAAGTCATGAAAGAGTTACTTGCCTAAGATACAGAACTAGAAATAACAAGATTTTGTCCATAGGTGCACGGGGAGCTTGTGGCACAACCAGTCAGTGGAGTCAGATCAGCTGAAACCTGGCACACCATCTCCCCTTGATGTGATTTCCAGAGCATCCAAAAACTCCTTCTGAAAGATCATTATTTGATGTGCACAACTTCAAAACATGCTGGGTTACAATTAAGAAATTCTTCATCATTCAGGGACTTTTAGCTCCACTTCCCAGATATTCCCCAATAATCCAAGCTGGTTTCCCCCTGCAACATGCAGAGGTGCAGGATGCTGGTACAATCTTGATCTCTAATATGAGAGAATATACAGAATATAACACCACCAGAGAGTCTTATCTCTTGTGCTGAGAGCAGTTTTCAGTTTCTGAGCTATTCTTACTCATTCCCCAGTTTGTGAGTCCCCACACTCCATTATTGCTTAACTATTTCATTTCTGGTCAATAAAAACTGGGTCCTGCTTGTTTGCTCTCCCCCAGGGACTGTATCTGCCCCTAACCTTTCTGGGTATATCAAGATCTTGGGATTCACATCTGAAACCAAAAATAACCTTTAGAGTGCAGAGGTCATCTTATCAAGAGGCCTCTTGATCCCCTAGCTTTTTAAATCACAGGGTCAACTTATTTGGGTTCATGGTAGAAATATGAGTAAAGCTTGGGTATGCTGTGCTAAAGTTAGATCTACAGCCTCTTTAAACTGAAGTACTGCATACAAACAAGCCATCTTCCCACTCTTTTCCAGTTGGAAAGTGAGCGATTCACACCCAGAGGCTTCAAAGTGGCTCGAGAAGCCCACACTTGGAGCTGCCTTCATTCCACCTCCCCCTAGTCAAAGGAAAATGGCCAAAGGTGCCAAAAATTTAGCAGCTTAGGGTGTTTAGCAGGATCTTCCAGTGCACCTAGCAGAGCTGCCATAGCACAAGGGTAGCTGTCCAAAAAGAAGACTAGAGGCAACTCCTGCTAGAAAATGGTTTCAACTCCTGAAGAAGAAAAGCATTAACAGAGAGGGGGTCAGTGGGAACTCGAGGGCACTCCTTGATGTGCTGTGCCTTTGACCAACAGCAACTTGCACCAAGAAGAGCCTCAGCAAGTTCTTCTCTGCCCGCATTGCTCTTAAGTCATTCCCTACACAGATTCCTCCAGGGCTGTTTAAATCAGCCTCTCTTCCAGCGTGTAACAAAAGTCAGCAAGTCCTTCAGGTGCAAACTAGTTTGTAGGAAGAGACCGTTACAGGTAATAACCATGTTGGAGGAAAAGCCTTCCTAATAAGCCACAAAACCCCTTGCTTTTGAAGCACCCATCTGCACTCGTGTGCTGAACCTCTCCTTTTGGAACTGGCAGCATCTACTGCAACTACACAGTGCAACAAGTTCTGTACCCCTGTCACTTCACTAGGAATACATTCTGCAGTTCCTTGCGCAGAAAACAGATTGGACTCTGGGTTTTCCAGAGGCCTGAGAAAATGTCTGAGGAGGAACATGCTTAAAACACACTTACTGTGCAGTCCAGCACAATCTGCCTTACTGCAGGGGGCAAGCCAAGAGGGAAGCCATTTAGAAGACTGAATTAAGCAACTTAAAAGCCTAACAGAGAGAATGATTTGGACACAGCAATAACTTTATCGCTGATTTCGCTCTTGGAATATCAAGTAAAGAATTTTCCTCCCCTCCTCCCCTCTTTTTTTTTTGAGTTAGCAACCATCCTTTCCAAGGGCAAAGTCAGAAAAAGATCATGAGGGACCCCACTGCAAATACAGAGACTCAACACTAATGCAAAATGCCTGACAGCACAGATTGGCAAAGTCATTAGACTACAGTAAAAGGCTACAGTACATCTCAAAGCCCCTCTCACTGCTCAATTCATGCTATAGTGAACATACACCATACAGCTGTCCATGCCCCGTTACAGAAGTGACAACCTGAGTCCCACAGAGAAAGGAGATGCAATTGTGATAAGCTTTCCATAAGCCAGTTGTGGATCCCGGGCCCAGATCACTACCACAAAAGAAACAACCAAAGAATTCAAAGTTTATTCTTTAAAAAAAAAGTTATTTAAGAAGCAAAATAATTTACTTCAATTCAAACCAAAAGAGATGCATTACTGAAAGCAAATAATTATACAAAGTAACAACAAATTAGCCCTTGGATAAAAAGTCCAGATCCCAACAGTTCCCTACTGACCTGGAGGTCATACACCAACAGTCACCCAAGGCTTGTGGAGTCAAAGAGGACCACAAATAGGATCAGAATGAAATTCAGATTTCCACTACTCTCCTTCCCCTCCCCCATAGTTGTTCAAAACCCAATTCTAAGTCATTGAGCTTTACACAAACTTATGATGGCTTAAGCATCACGGTCGCTCTCCAGAGTCCCACTGGGGACAGGAATTACAACATTCAAGCACTGCTGTTTGAACGAGACCATGGAGTGGGGACACTTGCAAGCCATAGAGCTGCACTGTCTCAGTCGACAGCTGTTCTCAGTCCATAACAACAGAAATGGTTTTTTTTCAATTATTGGCACCTGTAATTTTTGAACAAGAGCTTTACTTTTTTTTTTTTTTTTTTTTTCCTTTTCTATTTTTTACCTCCAAGTTGTTTATGCCTTTTTTTCCCAGGCAGGATAGCAAACTTAGCTTGGGCTTTACCAGCGTTGTGTTGTTGTTTT
>WTSP01026964.1:0-19249 GCA_025331215.1 Actenoides lindsayi | reverse complement strand
CCTGATATTCACATACAGTGGGAGGGACTTCACCACCCTGGTCCACACCTTGCGGTTTAACTTGGGAGGTGTTGGGAAAGCGGTTGTCAGTGAAGACTGAGGAAAAAAATTGGTGAGAACCTCAGCCTTCTCCTCGTCCATGATTACTAGCCCTCCATTTTTACTCTTTAGGGGGGGTTATTTTATTTGACCTTCCTTTTTTCATTGACACACCTGTAGGATCCCTTCTTGTTATTCTTCACATCCCTTGCCAAGTTCAGCTCCAACAGTGCCTTGGCCCTCCTGACCTCATCCCTACGTCTTTCTGTTTGAAACTTTCTCCATGTTACTGAAATGATAACCACAATCTATTTCGTAAGTCATTCAGCCATGGAACACTTGAGTTAATGCCCACTCCAAGGCACAATTAACTATACCTGTATCACTGCTGATGGACGTTTGTCTTAACATAACCTTAAAAGCCCCAAAGACTCAATAATATTCCTACTCACTCTACTTCAGTACTTCACTAACCTCACCTGTGGAAAATTTTTTCCTGCTGTATTGTACTTTCTCTCTTGCAATTTGAAGTCTTCATTTTCTGTCCTAGCCTTTTACAAACTTCCGCTACGTCATTCAGCCTTCTCTTCACAAACTTAAGGGTAACACTTCTATTTTTTTTTTTCCTCGTGGGTAAAATTGTGTAGATCCCTAATAATTTTCCATCATTTGGATTTTTTTCTGATTGGCGAACATTTCTGACAAGGTCTCACCTCACTGTTGATTTGCATGATGAGATTATATTTTTAGGTATTTTATAGGACATATCTGATTTATGATCTAGAGATTGTATTTGTTTTTTAATAGCACAGTGCTATTGCTGACTTATGTTCACTTGTGAAGTCAACATGGCAGCTTATCTTTCAAACCTATCGTCTAGCCATGCATTTCCTAACCTTTATTTGTGCATTTAATTATTCTTGTACAACCTTACAGTAGTATTCATATTAAACAGAATAGGGTTTTTTTTCCAGATTATTCCCTATTCTGCCAAGAATACTTTGCATTTGCATCACATCTCCTTATTCCAATACCCACAATAATACCAACTAATACCAGACCCAGCACAAATTCCCCTGAGTCTGCTCCATGAATCATTCTATTTGATAGTTAAACCTTCGACAGTTAGTCTACAGAGGCCAAGATTTTTGAATGAGACTGCACATACTATATTCATTTTAGACCTTGCTTACTGTGGACCACGTGGAATAGTCTTATTAAAATCCAAATGTACAATATGGACTACTCCTCTGCTCAGAAGGCCAGTACTTCATATTTTATGGAAAATACACTTGTTTGACATGGTTTGTTTTTGAACAGCATACACTCACTGTTACTCATCTCCTCATTTTTCTTTTAAGTGGTTATAAATTATTTGTTCCAGTATTTTTCCAGAAACTGAAATTAAGCAGATTACAGTGCCTTGGCTATTTGTGTTCCTTTCCCTCACAGCTCTTTTTCCACTATCTCACTTGCTCCTTATGGGTTCTCAAATATAAATGAGAATGGCAGGCAGATCTTTAAATAGAATACAATTTAAGTTAATCTGAATCAGCTGACCTGAAAAGCTCTCTACCTTACTTAAGTAGCCTCAGTTATTTTACATATTCCTCCACAATTTGAAGCTGAATCTTTCTGCTACCAGCATTAGTTGTGGTTAGTTGTAACTATCACCTGTCTGCAATGGTATTTGTACTGAAAACAGATTAACCTCCCAGCAACACATACACCAACAAGTACAAAAAGCCTCCCAGAAACATTAACCACTTCCAGCCTTCTCAGGATCACCTCCTGATAGTTCTTCCTCTCCAATGAGCAACAGACAAACACTTTCATCGATCATCCTCCTGCATCCCATTTTGTATACTGGCATTTCTGGTTTTATACCAATAGGCTCATAATAAATGTATATTCTCGTTGGTTGTGGTTTAACCCCAGCTAGCAACTGAGCACCACAGAGCTACTTACTCACTTCTTCCTGGCAGGATGAGGAGAGAATCAGAAGAGTAAAAGTGATAAAACTCGAGGATTAAGATAAAGACAGTTTGATAGGTAAAGCAAAAGCTGTGCATGCAAGCAAAGCAAAACAAGGAATTAATTCACCACTTCCCTTGGGCAGGCAGGTGTTTAGTCACATTCAGGAAAGCTGGGCTCCATCACACATAACCATTGCTTGGGAAGACAAATGCCATCACTCCAAAGGCACCCCCCCTTACCTCTTCTTCCCCCAGCTATATATGGTAAACGTGACATCATATGGTATGGAATATCCCTTTGGTCCATTGGGGTCAGATGTCCCAGCTGTGCCCCCTCACAGGTTCTTGTGCACCCCCAGCCTACCAGCTGGTGGGATGGCAGAAGCAGAAAAGGCCATGACTCTGTGTAAGTGCTGTTCAGCAATAACTAAACCATCCCCATGTTATCAACGCTATTTCCCACATAAAGCCAAAACGCAGCCCACGCTAGCTACCATGAAGAAAATTAACTTTATCCCAGCCAAAACCAGCACATCATTCCTAGTGACCTGACCTATTTCTGATTCTTAAATGCTTTCTTTTGTCTGAGGTCTACAAAGAATGCATGGTTTAGCCAAGCTGGTTTTTTAATATGCAACCTATCTTTTTTAGGTAAATTACTACCAATAATACTACTTACACAAGATACTATCATCTATGTTTACATTTTTTCCCCCCCTTTAAAAAGTTTCCTCACAATTTTCATGTGCTAATTATCACAACTTTCATGTGCTAATGTATAACAACAGGATTTTTCCTGTTGTTATACGTATAAGACAAAGAAAAGATAATGTAACTTGGGAAATATTTGGGGAAACCCACCCCTGCCCCCTCATTCCCAGCAGGTGTTGTAAATAAAATTAAAATAAAGAAATCTATGCTTTCTGCTCTCTGCATTTCCAACTGTTTTCTAGTAAGACATTACCTTCCAATTTTACAAGTTCTAACAAAACTGTAAGAAGCTGGAAATTATGTTTTCCTCTCATTCTTTTTCCCAGAGGTAAGATTGCTCATGAAACAAATTCAAACATGAGATTACTTCTTAAGAGTCCACTAGTTGGTACTGTGATCACTCAAGTCCTAAAGGCTAAATCGACATGACTCATGTTAGCTCACTTTGGCACCTCTGGGGACACATTTCCTAATGCCACATTCCCAGACCATCTAACTTGTAGCATTTGTCATGAGGCAGTATCTCATTTGGTCAACAGAAATGGGAAGGAAGGAAGGCAGGCAGGAAGGCAGGAAGAGCACACTGAGATAGTTCAGCCTTCACAAAACTCATAGGTAACTGGTTTGTATTCATCAGTGGTCAAAATGGCAGTGAGTCACACCAGCTCCATGTCACCAACAAAGACGTTAATTACCACTGGTCCCAGTATGGAACCCTGAGAGACATCCAGTCCTTGCTTTGCACAAGTCAACAAATATTACCCTGACTTGATCCTCTTTCACCACGGGTATGTTTTCCTTGCTCCAGACATTCCCTTTGCTTCTGGGGCAAGGGATTTCCAAAGGCTGTTCATGATCACAACCTCTTTTCCTTCTTCCATGTACCTCAGCGAAGAATCTTGCTCTGTGGTCTTGATAACTTTCTCACCAGTGTTAGGAGGATGCTATTAGGTGCCTTGTAAGCCTTCTCTTCTTCAGACTAAGCAAGCCTAGGTCCTTCAGCCAATCCTCATAAGGTGGCTGTCCACTGGACACATTCAAGTTTATTAGTATCTTTCTTGTATCGTGGAGCCCAGAACTGTGGTCTCATGAGAGCCAAGTAACAGGGAATCACCACTTCTCTTGACCTACTGGCTATGTCACTACAGCTCAGTACAGTTAGCTTTCACTGATGCCTCATATTTATCTTGCCGTTCACCAGGAGAGGTGTTACAGCCTGGGGGTAGCTGAGTACAGTTGTGGGGTGTTATTCTGTGGCATATTCTTCTCTGGCTGAAGCCACAGTCCCAAAGTAGCCAGCTGTGCACTTCCCTTGAAATTACCAAATCAGCCAAGTTTGCTTAGCAGCACACTTTCCTGGCTAAGGATTCACGGAATTACATGTTTGGTAAAATGTTCTTTGGTGACTGCTGCAGAAAACTATGGCTGCAACCAATGCCTGCTTAGTTGGTCCCTCTTTCTGTCCAGCTGAGGCAGTATTTTGTACTGGCAAACCATTTGGTTTAGTGACCAACCAACGGCAACACCATTTTTGCACTTCTAAACACAGCTGCTCACCAGTAGTCTGCACAAATACAAGGCATGGAGAGGGAGGAAAACACAGCAGAAATAGTCTTTACTCAGATATAAAATAGTCTTTCTATACATACTTTCTATGAAATATCTTTCTACACCACTTTTGCTCTTATGATCAGATTACCTTCAGGTGAAAGCAAAGATTCTCCTTGAAGGTTAGTCGCTTCCAAGCATGTCTGCAGCGGCTCATAATTCTCAGAAGAAATTCTAATTACACTTGAAATGCTAACCCCAAGCTCAGACATCACAGGCAACAGCTGAGGGTTGTGGAAATCCAGTATTATAAAGTAATGATGGGCACCATCACCCGGTTCATCATCTGCTCAAAACACAGCAAAAAACAGATTAGTGCAAGGACGTTCAACAGCTAAATAAAATTAATTCTTTTCTTGACTATATAGGCATACCACAAATGAAAGTCAGAGAAACAGTTCTTTTATAATATCACTGGGATAATTACAGATGAGTTTCAAAATATTACATGCATTAGACTGAACTCTTCTGTAGCAAACCACCTAGAACTCAGCAGGAAGAACAGAAATCAGAAGTAGTAGTTGTTTGGAGAAGCACCAGGAGAAGAACTGGAGAAACTGATTCTAACCAGAATGTTAGCTGTACCAGCATTTCTGGCACTGCTTCTTTTTAAGGAAAAGCTTAGTGTCAGGACATACTCCCAATGCTCTAATGGTAGTTTAAGCTAACCTACTGTATCCTGCACAAAGCTGGCCAGGGAACACACACGCAGTAAATTCCTGTGTCTTAGATGAGAGATTACATTAGCTGTAATAATGCTGAAGGATTAGCTGCAGGTATGAGCTGACTCACTGCTGACTGCTCCCTGCCCAAGAGGGTCACATTTGCTACAGAGACTCCTTGTCAAAATGCTCATCAGCTGATAATACCAGCTTGCACTAGTCCTTCTAGTTGGCAAGGGACATATCCAAATTCATCCTTAAGTGCAGATGAGAAGTTACATGGAGCGTCTGTGCTGCTTGGGCTTATTAGTTCTGTGGAAATATGCATCACAACACTTCCATTACCAAAGCAATAAGTTAAGCATTAGGCAAGTAAAAATGAGCCCTCTAGAAGCTTGACTTTAACCTAAATTAACTGTGTGGATTCCCTTCATGGCAGAAGCAGAAATACAGGTAGTCAGAGGGGTATCAGGTATCATCCAGCATGGTTACTTATCCCAAGCCAACAGAAGCTGCCTGCTGAAGATACTCTATCTCTCCATCAACTACGGAACACATTCAATTAGTGCAGACTATCCTGCTCTACAAACAAAATCAAGTTTTATATTCTATTTAGCATTAACCTCCTTCCTTATGCCTACTAACTCTTTCTTATCTCTAGGCAAGGGGACAGAGGTACACTCAGCAACTTTGCCAGCGATACAAAACTGGGAGGTGTGACCAGCACACCAGAGGACTGTGCTGCCATCCAGCATGACCTGGACTGGCTGGAGCACTGGGCAGAGTGGAAATTACTAAGGTTCAAATGTAGGGTCCTGCACGTGGGGAGGAGCAACCCCATGCATCTATATAAGTTAGGGGTAGACCTGCTGGAAAGCAGCCCTGAAGAGAAGGATCTTGGAGTCCTGGTAGACAGTAAGTTAACAATGAGCAAGCAATGTGCCCTTGTGGCCAAGAAGGCCAACGGTATCCTGGGGTGCATTAAGGAGAGTGTGGCCCGTAGGTCAAGGGAGGTCATCCTCCCTCTCTATTCTGCCCTGGTGAGGCCACATCCAGAATACTGTTCTCAGTTCTGGGCTCCCCAGTTCAAGAGAGACAGGGAACTACTGGAGAGAGTCCAGCGGAGGGCAACAAAGATGACTGGGAGACTGAAGCATCTCCCTTACAAGGAAAGGTTGAGAGAGCTGGGACTATTTAGTCTAGAGAAGACTGAGAAGACACCTTATGAATGCCTATAAATATCTAAATGCTGGATACTAGGAGGATGAAGCTGGTCTCTTTTCAGTGGTGCCCAGTGACAAGACATGGGGCAATGGGCACAAGCTGGAACACAGGAGGTTCCATCTAAATATGAGGAAAAACTTCTTTACTGTGAGGGTGACAGAGCCCTGGAACAGGCTGCACGGGGAGATTGTGGAGTCTCCTTCTCTGGAGAGATTCCAAACCTGTCTGAATACAAGCCTGTGTAATGTGCTCTAAGTGAATCTGCTTTGGTGGGGGGGGGTTGAACTAGGTGATCTCTAGAGGTCTCTTCCAACTCCAATGACTCTGCAACACAACATGCCTGTGCTCAGGTATATAGGCAGGGCTCTGCAAATGCCACTACCACCTCGAGCAACAGGCTGGCAACATGTTTGTCTCTCCTCTTCTTGTAACATTAGGTAAACATAAAATAACTTAGGGATTTGGAGAAAGACTGATGGAGGAAGCAGCCACCACAGTCCAGGACATACACTGCATAAAGCAATGAAGAAAACCAGTCCATTATACCACTGCTAGTATTAAAACTGAATGATGTATTTTGATGCCTCAGTTACTGCAGAAAGAAAAAGCATGAGCACATATAATTACTGAGCATTAATGATTTCTGTAAAAAAAAAAAAAAGACATGTCTGCACAGTGACTTAGAGGCCCAAAAATTCCAATCCATACACGCTGAAGACTGCTTGCCATTCAACAGTTATAATGCTGATTATGCTAACAATCATGACAAGTTGATAACAATCAGTCTGTTCTGATAATCAGTGACTAGTTCATACTCAAATGATGAAAGACATCAATGCAGGTAATCTCAAGATTACTCAAAAGAAGAAATACTCTATTTCAGCAAGATGATAATGTACTAGGAATTAACGATAAAATGACTGTTGGCTACCAGAAACAGATAGAGATTGTCTTTGAGTTCAAGACTACTCTCAAGTAACAATTGTGGCATTTTTCTCTTTGGGGATTTTTTGCTTTATCAAGCTATACAATCGGGATACAGAGAAAGTTTAGATTTGATATCAGGAAAAAGTTCTTCACTGAAAGGGTTGTCAAGCATTGGAACAGGCTGCCCAGGGAAGTGTTTGAGTCACCATCCTTGGAGGTATTTTAAAAGGTGTGCAGATGTGGTGTTTAGTGACATGGTTTAGTGGTGGAATTGGCAGTGTTAGGTTTACAGTTGGACACAAGGATCTTAAAGGTCTTTTCCAACCTAAATGATTCTATGATACTGTTAAAGTAGTCAAGAGTGATGAAAAAAAAAAAATAAATTCACTGTATCAGCTTCAAGAATCATTCAAGGTTGTCCAAGTCTTCTGCTCAGATTCTTGTAAAATACAGACTATGCATGAAGATTGTTTAAAGTACTACATTCTCAGTAGAAAAGTTTAATAGATCTACATGTTCTTGACGATGTGAAATAGATCTGGCACCACTCTGTCCCAAGACACAACCGAACGCTTTGACATGAGGTCCTTGAGAACGTTAACTGCCACGTTCTTGAGGAAAGACAGAAAACCCTGACACAGTTGTTCATTGTACTTGATGTTCATTTAGAATGGTCTCCAGAAGTTTTGGCAGTACTTGACTTCATTTTCTCTTCATATGGACTTCTAGGTGGAACTGTCAGGAAGAATGAAGAAACAATTACCTTTCCACAAAACAATAGTTACGTTTTTCCTGTAGCCTCAAGTGAAGAGTTTGTGAGGTACTGTTCTTCTTAGGGCTATAGGTTCCTCCTCATCGTCTTCCTCAGCGTAACCAAAGGAAGTAGCAAGGTCAGATTACTTTTTCTGTTGTTTCCTTATTGTCTTCAGACTGGAAATCAAACCACTGAATACAATTTTTGTTGTATGAGTCAGAATCAGTTTGTTCATTATTAAGCCCAACTGCGTGGATGCACAATGCATGTGGTGAATTGTTCAGAATGGCTCCAGCTATTTACAGGACTGTAAAACTAAATACAGCACAAGTGACCAAGCACAAAATACCTCATCAACTTCTCCTCTGGGGCAATACGCAAATTCTGTTATTTTGTGAATATCCTTGGGACTAACGAGACAAATCCCAATCAATAAAATCAGAGTTTAACAGCAGTGCTAGCAGTTCATAATATAAAACCACTATGCACACTAAACAAAGAAAATTTCCATGGCTGGTAGTTTTTGGAGGCAATTTGTGTTTTCCTTGCTTTGTCTCCTCATCAGCTGTGACTAGCAAGGCAACATAGCATAGATATTTTATATGGGTATCAGATGTTTTCTGCCCATCCCTCAAGGCAGTTAGGAGCAAAAATGTTGGAGCTGGTAAAATAGTTTCTATGGGGCCTAGTGGAAGCACATCGATACCCACCCAAAACCACTCTGTACTGTACATTATGTACCAATTTTAGCGAGATGACTCGAGTACTCTACTTTGCTTCAGCTTGGATTCTTAAAGGCGTGCATGTTTCTTTGAACACCTCTCCTTTCAGGCTCTGAAAAACGTTACCATCATCAAAAGAAAGATGTTCTAGCCAAGCCTTATCTGAAAAAGAACTATGCACAGATATATATGCGTCGTTTGGTTCTTGCACACTTTTGCCAGCTTCACTAGGATTCAGACTTGCTTCAAACACCTGGACCAAGGCTTTTTAGATGCTTGAAGAGTGTCATTGATCTTGAATGAGATGCAGATGGAGGTCTGATGAAAGAGTGAGGAAAGCCTGCAGCAGTTCGACTACGGAATAGCAGGCACACATAATGCATCCATAACTCAGCAAGTGCTTCTCCAGCAGGAGAGATCCTATTCATGATGTAGCTTAAACATATTATGACCCAAATTAAATATAAATGTGATCTAATGAGGAGAGTTATGCATATTTGCCAGTATTTTTTGTTCCAGTCAAATTGGTAACCATGGGTGCTACGTATTAAGGATAAAGATTTTCTCAGCGCTAGTTAGCGTATTATTCTTTACATCATACAGCTCATTTCTGGAGTAGATTTCTTCAGGACTCAGTTCTAGCCACATGTGCTTACAGCAAATGAAATCATACTGCTGTTTGAACAGAACCTGGCTTCATCCCCAGACAATGGTAGATGGCTCTGTTATATTTTCTAATACAAAGAGAAAGCAACTTCCGGATACTGACACAAATGCATTTAGTTATTCTGATTTTTTTCTGTAAGAAAGTTTTTTTGTAGGATTTGTTTAACCACTTTCTTTTAGCCTTACACGTGTTAAAACATTTTGATGTTGACATGCTACATATACCTCATCTGTACTTTACTTCTTGGACGGCACAATCTATCCTAATACTGAACAGAACATGGTGCCTTCTTCACTGCAAAGTGTCAATGCTTTAATATTCCCCAGTATATCTTGACTTTTCAACATGGAACAAAACGAATTATTTGGTTAGAAGATAGGTTGCAAAATTTCTAGCAAGTTTATCAGGAATATATATGCATTTTTTACATACCAATGTATTTGTCTTCCTCTTCCACTTCTCCCCGCCTCTTCAATTTGGTGTCCTTTTTAACATCAGTTGGTGCTACAGGGACTACTTCTGTCTTTTTCCCTCTCCTTTCTTTCTCAGCTGTCTTGGCACTAGGAGGGTTCTTCTTGCCAGGAGATTTAGCTTTCTCATTCTCTCCATCATCTACCTTCTGTTGCTCGTCTTTTGCCTGAGAAGATGAATAAACAAAGTTCTCATGGCAGCTTTTGTACAGAACAAAGGACAGACTGCTGTAAACTTTTCATGGTTCAATTTTTTTTATTTCAATACTTTTCCCTCTCAGCCACTATAATGTTGATGTGGTGAAGCTGCCCTGGACACTCTGCTTTATCATTCTCAAACACCCCATTGAGTTTATAATATTCTTAGTAAATCATAGTGTCAAGACTTCACATTAAAAAGGAACTGTGAGAAGTAGGTAGACATTACAGCTACAAAACTAATGAAATACGTACTGGTAGAAAGAAGAGTAAAGAATCGCTGTGCTGTAGTTACTGCCACTACAGCACTCTCATCAGCCAGAAACTTTCCCTGTACTGAAGGGAAATAAGACAAAAACTCAATTTCTGTTAAGTCTTTAGCATCTCTGTTAACGGTCTTGAGTATGGTGTAAAATGGTACCAGCACTATTTTTCTTTGAAGTAAATATCTGCCTACTATAGATTAGAGACTTGTGCTCATTTCACACAGGATATTACTCAGCCATTCTTATTATTTTCAAACAAAACCATCTCCATTAAATTCTGTGCAGTAATTTAAGAGTAAAGAATGAAAAAGAATTTTGTAAGCATACCAAAGACTCACGCTATAAATCCAGAAAGCTCAGAGCTAGTCTAAAATTAAAACAATCCAAAATATATAAAGATAAAGTGAGGTGCTGCAAGAGTGAGAAAGCCTCCACCTTATTTCTACCCAGGAGCAGTACTACACACTAACTATGTAAGAATGGTATTTAGGATTGTAAAGCTTAATTAAACACAGTAAAATGGTATTAACTTAACTTACAACTACTACCCCGCTGGTGTGACTTTAAAGGCTATTAAGCAATGAGAAAAGCTCTCCATGCAAATGAGATAGGGCAGTTAACTCTACACATTTGCCTTCCCTAGATCCAGATGGAAAAGCAGACTTTTCAGCTGTAGAAGTATTGTTTAGTACAAATTTAAAACCAGAGCAGAAAATCTTTTCCTGCTTTTCCCTTCTTCATGCATTCTCTTTCTATAAAATTCACAAATTACTTCAAGAGATTCTTAAAATTACTTATGCTGTGAAATGTAGGATCTGTATGCTTTCATTATTTCCTTTCGAATTTATTCCACTTCAAACATTTCAAACCAAAGATTCTGATGGTACTACTTTGAATTATAAGCTGATGAACACACCATCAAAACACATCACAGAATCACAGAATGGTTAAGAGTTGGAAGGGACCTCTGGAGATCATCTAGTCTAACCCCTCTGCCAAGATGATATAATCATCAGGCTACAAAGTCCACAATCAGCTTTATGTATTGCATTATTTTATGCAATTAAGTCTCAAACAAGCAGAGACATTGCTGAACTTGCCAAGATTCCAACAAAGAACTTTAGTTGACCTTAATACCTCAGGTAGTAAAAGCCTCTCCTTTCTAGGCCTCTTTCCTTTTCCTCTCAATGACATTAATTCTCCTTCCCTACAACATGCAGCTTTTAGTGAAGTTTCTAATCTTCCATTAGCTTTGCATTCTGTAACTGCTTTAAGCTTCATATTACAGAACTGTACTACCTCAAATGGTTTTCTAATTCAGAGACGCTTCTTCTCTTCTGCATATTAAATGCATACACCTGCCAATTTCAGACAGATTTCTGCACCTAATGAAATACAGAAACTTCGTAATTTTACTTATTTTTTTGTGCATTCACTTGTGTTTTCCTTCTGCCAAACCATTCTATTAACTGATGTCTATCCTAAATGACAATGAGTAGTTATGTTGGCTTTCTGAGAACTGATCTGCTAGTAAATCCTGGTTTCAACCCCTGAGTTTTTGGCATGGAACTTGTACTGTACAAGCTAGTTGGAAAGGATTAAAAATTCTATGGCAGACAATTTAAAGTTAGAATTCTAAATTAAAAGCCAGTTTCTGTCCATTCTGTCCTGCAGAGTATCTTGATAGCCAAGAGCCCTCACAGTTCTTGTCTCCGTGTCCTTCAACTGCTGCTCTCATGTTTGCCTGTCACACTTTTAATACATATGTCATCCAGATGAGGTGAGCACTTTGCTTGGCTAAAACACAGAAGAAATTCTAAGTTCAAGAGATTCATCAGCCTCCAATACCGACTATCCTCAGATTCTCCAGAGAAATAAAATTATAGTTACAAGAGTAGTCTTGCCAAATGAAAGCTAAAGGCTCCATTTTGATATTGAGGTGCCTAATCTTAAAACTTGTTTTACAATTTACTTACCAGCACCTCCTGATATCCAAGAGAAAAGCTATTTTTATTCCATTCACTGTAAAAAAAATAAATAACTCAATCTGCTCTATAGCTTCAGCCTCTCAATTTCTCTTCAGACTGAAAATGCGTTCTTTTTCTCAGGTTCTTTATGTATATATTCTGTGGCTTACATTACCATTTTCTAATCAACTTTGCAATTGACCTCTATGGGAACAGGACACAACTTTTAATTTACCAGCTAGCATTTAGTTTTCTTGTGCTTACGTGCTATACTTCATGCAGCAATTATTTCCACAAATAGAATTACTGATAAAGAAATGTACAGACTTTTCAACTGCACAAAATCCATGAAGTCCTTGCATCTTCTGCCTGCACAGATTGCTTGTATCTCCATGTCATCACATTTTACATTATAGTTTTTGATAAATTAACAGGGTAAACTATTGCAGCAATTACATAACTTTCTGATAATGGTCTTCAGCTGCCTGAATGTTTGCTGGTAAAGGACTATAGCAAAGACCAACTGTTCAGTAAGTTATTGAAATGTGCCATTGAAAATTTTTTTATTTTTTTTTTTATTACAGATGTTTGGAAGCAATTAGAGGTCTGATCTGATTGTGATTCTGTGTAAGCCTGGTGAAATTCCTCCTAGAACACATCTGAGCGAGGCAATCTTGGAGCTAGTCCTGGTGATCTTGGAGAATACATGGAAGCAAGTTTTGGGAACACTGGAAAATGTGGTATGCAGTTCTGAGAAGCAGACTTCAAGATACGAACTCTTTGCAGAGAGTTCAGAGAAGAGGAACAAGCATAACCAAAAACTAGAAACCATGACATATATTTGGGGTTGTTTAGTTAAATATGTAATAGATTTCTGCAGAATGGAGGGTAGGAACTGCTGTTCCCATACGCAGTGAGAGGCAAAGCATAGCAAGTTTAAATTAAAGCAGGGTTGATAAGGTTAGAAACCTTTTCCAAATGGCTATGTTGCAGATATAATTGAACAGTAATACTGATTGCCATAGAAAAGTGTTAAGCACAGCAGTGGAAGGTTTAAAGAAGAGGTTCAAAGAAAAATCTGACAGGAATAGTTTATGTCAATTTTATCCTGCCTTAGTGCCAGAAGATGGAACTTCTCCAAATTTCCTCCAGAGAGGTGATTGATGATAACTTCTTCATAGTGCAGTGGCTCTGCATCCATCCTTGATACCTCTGAAATAATAACATCCCCTACCTGTACTTCAGCAGAGATAGATTCAGCTGAAGCCCATTACTAGCTCTGTTTTCTATTGGTCCTAACACACAGCTATAACATTACTACTTTTCACTCTAGCAAAGAGTTCTTGCACAATATTTTTCTTTTTTTTTTCCCCTCACCTTCATTTGAGTAATTGAGAGCTTCTTCCCCCAAGTCTAATTAACTTAAAAAGATAAATTTCTATTCCCAGTTCTCTTCAATTACAGATCTAGGAAGTTAAGCACGAGAAGAAAGTTGCGTTTATGCAAACAGCACTAGAGGAGATGTGTCTTCACAAAGTTAATTAAGCATCCTCCCCCTAAAGCATACTACAGTACCTTCTTTTCAACTTCTCTTCTCTGAAGGTCCTTCTGTTTGAGACACAGCAGCTGAAATTTCAACAGCTTTCCAGTTAGTGTTACAGGAATTTCTTCACTGCTATCCAGAATGGCTTTGGCTACTTCTATCACCTGCAGAGAAAAGAAAACCCTCAAAAATAACTATTCCTTGTATAGTTCTAATATTGCATTTGATGTATACTTTGCATGCTGAAATGAGGAAGTCCTGTGTCACATTGTACAACATGTGGGTCAAAACTGCCACACTTTCAGAAAAAAAGAACAGATCACTAAGATGTGTAGCTACTCTTTGGTTCCTAACACCTGAAATGAAGTTATATCTGCTATAGTATGAGATAAAACTAGAATGGAGAAAACTTCTGTGATTTATGTAGAGGTCAACGGACACAGTTCTCACAGTAAGATGTCATTTTTTTTTTTTTAGGTTTAAAACAAAGAAGTAACATTAAGCAACTACTTACTATAAAGGAATAAAAAGCATTTAACAGACAGCAAATCAAGGGGAATGGCTTGGTGTACTGTTTACAAAGCGACTAGTGTCTGAGGCACGAGTCTTGAATGAAAGATAAAAACTTCTTGAAGGGAATTTGAGAGGTTCTGTCTTCATGAAAATACACCCCCTCCCTGTGTAATTCTGATTCTGTTGGTATGCAGCCTAATTGGGGTGAAATAAGGCTATTGAGTTTTCTTAGGGTGATGACAGCAGCAGGAACATACAGCTGCATTGTCCAGATGTGTGGCATTGACAGGCTGTTTTATGACTATGTTTTTTACAGCTTGTTTCCACTAAATTTCATACAATTCACTAACATCTGGGCCGTTTTCCTTGGAGCCTCATAACCACTTTATTTACTGCGAAAAAAATAAAATAACGTAAAAATACCATAAAAAGTTGTTATATGTTTCTTTTCACTTGTGTTGTCCCTGTAATAAAGTTCACCTATGTAGGAAGCGTGTCGAGGAATAATGTAACCATAATATTTTCCTACTTTTGTTTTTAAGCAACATCAGCTTTATTTATAACCACGGGCTGAATTAGGTGTTACTCAAATGTTCTGACATGTTTCTCTTTTCCCCTCTTGGAGCAATTACAGTTGGGCACATATGGTGTCAATTTTGCTTGCTAACGTTCAGACAATGAAGGTGCACACTGCATCTCACTGAACTGTGTCTTGTCTAATGCAAACACCACCATTAGCTTTGAGCTTTCATAGCTTCTTGCCCGGCTTTGAAATTTTTACTTCTCAATTAAAACTGAGGTAAGCAAATGCAGCCACTGAAAATGTTTCTCTGAAAGAAAACAAAGCCAAAATGGAATCCAGACCGTTGCATGCCAAATTATTCTTTCATACAAATGAAAGCGAAGTAGAGAAAAATAAAAAATCTCTTAAAATCCAAATATTTCTGAATTTTGTAACAGGGAGACAAAAAAAAAAACCAAAACCCAGCACAAATACTTTATAAGCACTCCCAAAACAGTCCTGCTCCTCCAACACTAATAAATCTGATGATCTCCTTAACATACACATCAGAAAATTCATCATGGTTAAGATCACTTCTGCTTTACATCTTTTGTATTCAGAGTAAGACGACTCACTGGTCACTATCTCAACAAGCCAACCACAGAAGGCTTCTGGGAAGACTCTCATTGACTTCAGAGTCATGGCAGAAAATGAAGGATATGTTAAGAACAGACCTAAAAACTCCCCCAGACCGTAGGCACGTTAGAAACTACTAGCTATTCCACCAAAAATAGGCACCCTGAGCTAGCTACACTAATCTGTGCTCTGAAAGAAAGAGACTTCAGTAGAAACATCATAGTAATTTCCCTTAGAGAGAAAAAAAAAATCTCCTGTATGTGTTTTTTCAGAAGTGGTGTTAGGAGCCTATGGAAAAGGATGCTTCCCAATTGTCTAATCTAGATGAGTTGCACATTTCTTGAAACACAATAGAGAAGAAACAGGAGGATTCTGGAAGGATTCCTGAAAAGCATATACATAGTAACTCGGCTCAGTGGCAGTTGCTGATTTATTGTTCATGGAAGAAGGAAGGAACACTTAAGACTCTTTTAGAACCCCTTCTTCCTGAGAAGCTCAAAGCATTGTACCAGTCAAAAGCAACGCACCACAATTATTCCTATTTTGTAAACAGAGAATGCAGAAATGAAGAGACTTGTCCAAGGTCTATAGTGAGCTGGTGAACTCTGAGTGGGTGGGAAGGGCAAATTTCCATATGCGAAGCATTAGAGAAGTATAAACCAAACTATTTCACAGGAGTACATCCCATGACTGTGGAGAGAGGTCAGACAAATAAGACAATGATAAAACGAGCACACTGCTTTTGTCAATACAAAGAAAGCGAGTAGCTTTTCATACAGCGATACAAAAACTGCTTTATGCATAAGCAAATAAAACCCAGACTTCCATCGCTGCTAGTTTGAAGACAGAACATAGATCGCTCCATGCACAGTAGATAAAAGAAATTACATTTATTACACTTCTGCATATTTACTTCATCAGTGGTGCTGGGAAATATGCAGGCATAAACGGTTAAGTATCTGCAGAGCCTCAGTTAAAAAAAAAAAAAAAAACCAAACCAAAACCAAAATAAAACCTGAAGACAAAGACTTGGTCAGAGTACAGAAGGAATTTTTTGGGATACTATGAAGTGGATTCATTTCAAATTTGCTGCACTTCACCCTGCCAGTTATGACCTTTTTCTTACGTGAGAAACCATGGAAACTTGGGTGGACAAACTCAGCTAGGTAGGGCCTCTTCTCCTTTAAAGGAAGGGGGAACTCAGCATTCCTCACACAGCAGGGGTCACATTTGTGAGTGCAGAAAGGCTTCAATGATGCAGTATTTGATCTCATATGGTGGCAATATGAACCACAGGGCGATTCAGCTGCCTGGTGCAAAGGGCATGTATTTCAAGCCATGCAAACACTGCATGAGGGCTCGTAAGTGACGCTACGCTATCGGCAGATGCCAGCGCCACAGAGACAGGAGAGGGATCTTAGAAGTTAGGAAAACATTTAAAGTCAGAGTCTTTATGGTATCTTTCTTTGAAATGCCTCCTTTTCAATTTATCACTACTTGGAAGCAGTAGCAACACTTGCTACGAGGAGTGGTCAGCCCGTTTCACAGTGTAGTTCTCCCATAGCCAGGGAGGTGATCTCATACCCAGGGCTTACTAAAGCCCTGTCTTCCCTCTTGTTCTTCAAGCTGTAAGAAACCCAAGCCATCACATGTGCCCCAGGCACACGTAACACATCCTAAAAGAAACGTAATGGTTCCTAGAAGAACTCCTCAGCAACTGAAATCTTAGTAGCTGACACAGTTTGAAGCATGAGAGGCATCGGTCGAGGGACTATATGGATTACACACACCAACCAAGTTATTATTTACTGTTCAAGTGTATTTTCCTGAGCAAGTTAATAAAAGTAGAGGGGGAGGGGGCGGGAAACAATCTTCACTTACTCCAATCAGTATTGTGAAACCCTCACAAGCAGCTTTTCACATAGACTAGGGAACAAAAGTTGCATGTGTCATAGTAGATAAATGTCTTTCGTTGAAGGAAGGCTTCCTTACACATACTATTAAATATTTCTGAATCTGCTGATGTCATTTCATTGACTATAGCATACTACGATCAATCATTCTGAAATAACATCAGGAAGGCACTGAGCTAACTGAAACAACTTCTTTCAGATCATACCTCCAATTGCTCCAAGGCAATTTAGTCTCTACCATCAGATCATTCACCTAATTTCATTTTTTCCTCTCAGAATCTCTTCCTAACTATGATGTCAAAAGAGCACCTGCTTAATCATTATCCTTCGTTGGTGAATTAATGACTCACAATTCAAACTGAGCTTAAGGACTCATGCAAATCAGCAAATCAATTGCATGTCTGAACAGAGCTCCATATAGAGCTTATCCACCAGGCAGACTGTAAACTTAAGCTATGGCAATGAATTATCTTGATTAATCAGTGAAGACTCTACCACTGTGTATTCCAGAGAATTAAAAAATAAATAAAGTAAGTGGATTTGATCACTCCTGCCCCTCAGAATCCTTTTCAAACAAACATCCTAAAATAAGAACAGGACACTTTCACTATTGAGTAACACTGAGAAATGTATACTGTTCAGGTACTAAGTATCTGCCTTTCTATTGTGAGAACATTTTTCAAAGCAGTAGCAGTGGCTGCTTGTGCCCTATAAAAAATACACTGTCACTGATAGGAGTGAGTCTGCTTTTCCCAAGTCACAACACAGCTTGATCTGGTTAGCAGAAACCTAGTTAGAAATACTTACTGTAAGAAGGTCTGGTCTTTAAACTTCTCTCAACAGAAAATGTGCAACCTGAGAGCGTATCTGGAATTGGTTTCATGCCAGCAATGCAGCACCTCAACACGAGGAAAAACTTCTTCACTGTGAGAGTGACAGAGCACTGGAACAGGCTGCCCAGAGAGGTTGTGGAGTCTCCTTCTCTAGAGACTTTCAAGACCTGCCTGGATCTGATCTTCTGTGGCCTGCCCTAGGTCTTCCTGCTGTGGCAGGGGGGTTGGACTCAATTTATTCTCTACTTCCCATCAGCAGGTGATGTCCACTTTCTGTGAACTAGAGCTTCAGTACACATAAGGGTTTCCCTGGAAGACAAACATTGTCATAATGAATGCCCCCCCTTCTCTTAGCTTTTATTACTGAGCAGACATCATATGGTATGGAATATCCCTTTGGTCAGTTTGGGTCAGCTGTCCTGGCTATGTCCCCTCCACAAGACCTTGCGCACTCCCAGCCTACTGTTTGGGGGGAAATGTTGGAGATACAGTCTTGATGCTGTGCAAGCACTGGTGTGTTATCAACACCTTTCCAGCTCCCAATACAAAGCACAGTGCTATGAGGGCTGATATGGGAAAAGTTTACTCCATCTCAGCCAGACCCAATACAATGCTGTATATCAATGTACTACTACAGAATGTTTGTAACATAAGTAACAAACTGTGATATGAGAATTAGTCAACTAGTACAACAGAGCTCTGTAATACATTTCAAGGCTAAAACAAGGGTACATCATGTTTCACAGAAAATAATCTTGCATACTTGAGCCATCAGAAGCAGTTAACAACTAAGAGGATGCAAATTCTTTTTAACCAAATTCTGAGCAGGATCCAGCTTTTCCCTTACTCTGGGCCTCCTACTAGCACAGGCAGACACGGACAAACCATGCCAACTGGTGTCTTGGTTTTGGGATGAAGACAAAAGATTGTCCTGGTTTCAGTGAGAACAGAACTAATTCTGTTCAGTAATTTTACTTTTCAGCTCAGTTCTTTTAATTAACTGCACTTTCTGAAATTAGCAGCCTGTTTTCACACACAGTATCTGCTTCTAGCAGTGATAACACCTCATGTTTAGAGTTACTACCAAGGCTTGGTGTGCAGACCAAGGCCACTGCTGG
>WTSP01026963.1:0-25325 GCA_025331215.1 Actenoides lindsayi | reverse complement strand
AAAGAAAGAAAGAAAGAAAGAAAGAAAGAAAGAAAGAAAGAAAGAAAGAAAGAAAGAAAGAAAGAAAGAAAGAGGGAGTGGGGGGGAGATGAAACTGCTTACATATATCTCTCACTGATGACTTATGTATATTTGACTTCGCCTGTCACTTCCACTTGGTGACTTCTACTTCAGTAATGACCATCCTAGATCCCATAGATTCACTGATGTCAACAACTGCATTCACAGCCTTATGTTAGTAACATTTGCTTAAATTGAGGTTACATTGTAACTTTAACTCAGGATGGCTGATTTGTGAAAATGTCGCAATTTCTTTATAGTCTAAATGGTGCTGTTTTCATTGCTAGGATTTAAAGTCAATATGAACAAATCACTTATAATGCCTTATCAACGAATCCAATCTGTAAAATAATTATAAATTCCATTGGCAGAATTTTCACATTCACAGAACAGATTTCAAACCATATGTCTGTTGGTGATGCAACTGAGAATTCATCCTTAGTTCTCAGACAAGGTATGTTTAAAATTACTGTATCATATGGCTTTGTATGTTAGGCATTTCCATAACAACATTGTCATACCATCATTTCAGATGCTTTCAGTCATAGGTCAAATTCATCTACTGACCATACATTCACAGCAAGTTATTTCAGTGCAAGAATTGCAAGCTGGAATCCTACATTTCTGTAAATATTCTGAGTGGAAAGATGTGCAAAAAAAGATAAATCACTTCTATCAAAAATCTTAGTCCTTCTAAATAAGGATTGCAAAGAGAAGAGAGCAGAGGATATTGGAATCAGCCCCAGGAAACAGACCACTGAAGTGGTTGAACAGTAGTAATTTAACTCCATTTTGTTGCTCCAACTGGGAAAATAATTCAAGTACTTAAATAATATAGTAATGAGCTATATAAGCATACAAAGAAGGGTGAAATCTTTTGGTTTACTAAATGAATCTACAGGGGGTTTAGTAAGAATAAAACAGTCTTTCCGTTGATAGGAAAGATACTAGGTAGGGTCTCTACTGGAGCCTTTAAAGAGAGCAGCATTCTTGAGAAGTCTTTGAAATAATAGAATGTATTTTCTTACCGTGGAAAGCTGTTCAGATTTCATTGAAAACTATTGCTAAAAATGCCTTGCACGTTATTTTGTTGAGGAAGACGAAATGCATCTTTCCTATTGTTTCCACTTTCTCTGTGTTTCATTGAAGATAAACTATAGTAGTGAGCTCTTCTGCTCCCAAATATCCTCAACAGTTTAGATTTTCAGAGTTCACACACTGGTCCAGTCCTAATTCTAGGGCAACAAAAAGAAGTCATATTTGAGACCTGGGAGATAATTCTATGCATGCAACCAAGGTTTGTGCCCTTGTCTATAGAGACACTATGTGGTTAGGACTTGTACTATGTAAATTTTAACCAACTTGAGTGCAGGTTTCTAAGACCTTAATTTTGCTGGCAGCTGTAAGAAATATGATTCTGATAGCTAGCAGACTAGTCTTCCTTCTAAAGCTGCTAGTGATGTAATTTTTATCAAATGCAGATCACATCCTAGAAGTTGAATAATTAGCCATCCTCTTTCAGCATTTAATTTTAAATATTCTTGTGTGCATTACACTGTAAAATGTTTAATGTGAAAACAAAATCCTGTGTTGGTCCAATGAAGAAATAAAGGATTAAGCTGATGCATATTTCTGATTTTTGCCATTTTTCTTTAATCCTATTTATCCAACATTTGCTTAACAATTGTTTCTAAATACACGTATTTGGAATGCCGTAAAAACTAGTTATCATAAGCTCAACTAACAAAGGTAAAAGATTACTTTTATATTTTCCCTGTTAATTATTAACAATTCAGTCATTTCACTAGCATGTATTTTTACTTAAATAGTACAGCTATTACTGGGTAAGTGTACTCAAAATAACCACAATTGAAAACTGGTAATTTCTTGCACTTAATAACTGCTTTGCTTGATCGCTGAAAAGGAGCTAAAAGTAAAATGTTCTAAGCTCTATTTATAGTTGCAGCTTCAGAACTTCTTTATTTATTCACTTGATATTTTTCCTAGTAGTTTCTGAAGTATAGCATTTTGCCTCAGTGTTCAGTTAGGGACACCCTGTGTTTTCTGGTGTTAATCGGTCCCAAAAAGTCCCTGGTACCTCAGAGCGATATAGGTTCATGAATGTAGCTGGGAAAATATCAAGGTAATTTTTCACCTTTGCTAGTATAAAGCTGAGACTAAAATGATATTCTAAAATGTGTGCATAAGTCTATTGATTACTTCTGCTATTTACTTTATTTTAAAGATCTATTGTGACATATCTACACAGAACATGGTAGATATGGTAGAAAATTATTTCTGCCTTTTGTATAAAATTAGATAGACTACCCTAATTTTCTATGTTACACATAGAATTTCTACAAGAATAGAATGCTGGTTAAAAGTGGTTTTATTTGGTTACACAGGTCTGTCTATCAAGCAACCATGCCCATTCCATATTTTGGGAATTTTTACTTTAATAAAGAAACACTGAGACTTCAATAAATTCAAATCTTCTGTATACACTAAAAACACAAGGAGAACCAAAATGCCTTTAGAGCCATTTGTGCAGAAAAGATTTAGCATTGGCTTCCCTGCAGCACTCTCCACTGCTGGGTTCCTCTTCTATTTCTTCCCTAAGAGATGAAAATTTATACTCAAAAGTCTCCTTTTTTTTGCATTAAGCAGTAATACCTGATAGTGAATAGGTACATTTGAATACTCACTCTCTTGTGACAACTGGTGTGAAGAAAAAAAAAAAAAAAAAGTCTCTTTTAGCTTCAAAGCTATTTAGGTCACTAAAGCCTTTCAGAGTCAATGGAAGTTCAGGAGCTTGATATCTGAAGATATTTGAAGATCTAGGGATTAGTTTATGCCTGAATGGCCTTTGACCACAAATTTCTATATGTATTTCCACATATTTCCAGACACTGTGGATATGAGCAAAAACTTCTGTGACTTTAAAGTGGTATGAAATTTTATCCTCACTCCACTGTATTTAGTGAAGGGCATTGCTGTGTGTTTTGACATATCTCCAGGACATATAATGAGTTAATTTCTGGATATCAGGACTCCTGTAGCTCTTCATTTTAAGTTAAACAGATGCATGCACTTAAGAAAGGCATTTCAAGCTTTTTGATTTTTTTTCTAGAATTTAAATAAAGTTTAGTAAAACAACTATAATCTCCAAGCTCATGCAGGTCAAATATTAAGAGTTCTGTGGTTTTGGACATAAGCTGAACATAATTCAATGTATAGACATATTTAGCAATCTAGACCAATCAACAAATCTACTCAGAAGAGAAAATTTAAACAAATGCTGTCTAAGAATAGTTTCAGCACTTGCATAAAAACATTCTGTCATGTAGGTGCTCAGCCAATGGTTGGCAGACATTCAGCTCAGTACCAGAGGAAGCCTGAGAAGGAAAATATATCAAGATCCCCGACACCTACCTAATACTGTGTAACTTTTGGTGTATAACGTGTTACAAACACAGATACAAGCTCTTTGAGGCAACCAAGGTCCCACAGAGGTTGGGGCAGGAATGACGTTCCCACCCCCACATTGTTTAAGAAGTGGTTTGGATTCTCTAAGTAAAAAATACATGCTGCTAACAACCCCTTTTTTGAAAGCACTTTTAATGCTATCAGAGTTCCCAAAGTCTCGGTTTGTTACATTTAAATCCGCAATATTTGTGTGTACTATTTTTGTTCCTTGGGTTACAACATTGCTGATGTCAAGGATGTATGAAGGCACACAGTGGTTTTGTATTCTCCAACTTGGTTCAGCTGCATTCAGTGCACAGCGGAGGGTGGAAGATGCAAATATCCCTTTCCTGCTGTGCCCACAACCCTGAAAGAAGCAGTCACTGCATTGCTTCATCCAGCTGCGGAGCTTTCTCCTGGAAACATCCACTGCAGGGAGCTGTGGAAGGAGCCCTGAGAGTCACTAACTACAGCTGGCTGCTTTCTGCTGTCTGTATAGGAAGGGAAGGCAGCAAGAACAAGTGCCAGAAATTGGGTTCCATGCCAGAAATGGTTCCATGGAGCCCAATTTCTGATCCATCAATTAAAAGTACTTAATATGAACTGGTCCCTTTTGGTATAAGCTACAAATTGTTTGCAGAATCTCGTCCATCTTCAGCCATCTTCAGAAATGAAAAGCTTTTGTCTTCTAATAGGCAGTCTTCAACTCTGAAAGTGTCCTGAATACCAATTTCACAGGAAATATAAAATCAAGAAGCATATCTCAGGATGGTGTAACTGATGAAATTTAATTTGCATTTGATATAAACTGGGAAAAAGAAGGGTTAAATCCGTATACTGTTAGTGTGACAACAGAGAACCTGGGCTGTTTTACCTAACAGTTTATAGCAGGGAAACAATTTGTTCTGTGAAAATAATAACCTAATTAGCCTTTTTTTTGAACCTTAGGATTTCCATAAATTGTTACTGAATAACTGCCTGCACTTCTTGTATTAAAGTCCATATTTGAAGATGTTATAAATCTTTTCTACATTTTGCAACACTGAAAATTCAATGTTCAAGTTATAATTGCTATGACTGTTAAGTCCACATTAAGATCAAAGATTGACAGTGTACAGTTAATGTATTTGCTGAGTACCACCTTTATATTCTTTTCCACATTTCAAAGCACAGCCCTTTCTTTCTGTTGACTGAAATTATTAATTTGTGTAGAATTACAATCGTGAGAAAATCAGATGTATTTAGGGATCTAAGTCTGAAATAAACTAAATATATAGTAAAGTTGTAAAACAAGTTTTAAAACCTGATATTGAACTCGATAAAAGTCAGGATATTTTAAGTGGAACAAAAAATAGTTATTGGTAGATCAATTTCTTTGAGCATTAATAATTGCAGGTCACAGATCACAGATATGTGTATCATATTACTCTAAAAGAGATGACAGGTCAGAAATGAGTGCATATGTGCTTTTCTGATATTCTTCTGTGATGAAATTTTGCTTTTTGCAACATTACTAAAAAGATTTCTTCAGCATTCAAAAGCCTTAGTATTACAGTTTTGAAAACATCTATTTTTCAGAATTATAAACAGTGTTTATGTGTACTTTTGTACCTTTTGACTTGCAAAAAAAATACATGTGACTTGAAGAATTAACATCAAGTTTCAGGAAGCAGCAATAGCCTTTTGGAGAAACTTAATTCTTATCTAAACAAATTTCTCAATTTGTAACCTTGTATTGTTTTAAACTGTTTACTATATTAGCTCTCATTTAAGCTGCACTAACAGTTGATGAATGTTTTTGCTATCACTAAGCTTTTGTTTCGAGTGCCAATTACAATTCTGTTAACACATTGAAAAATGTATATCATGTTTCTGTGTAAAATGAGATAGTAGCAAGTCAAAGAATATAAATCTGTAAGTTCCTATACATTTTAACATATCACCGTGAATAATTCAGTATACTAATTACCCTTTAACATATTCTTTATCTTGCCTTTTACATATAAGGAGTATCTTTTACAACTGAAACAGTGCCTTCTCCTGCTTGGCTTTCAGGAACAGGTTCTGCAATACTTTGAAAACAAACATGAAAGGAAGTGTTTTAGTGAAAAATTGGACAATATCTACAATAGCTTAACTATGGAAGGCACCATTTACTTTGAACCAGGGTATTTTTAAGTCTAGGATTAGAATTTGTTTGTGTAGAGTGGGACTGTCAGCCAACAAAATGCTTTATACAGAAAAGCATTAACAGGGCAGATCAAATGTGTAAGTGCATTTGTATTCTGAATACTGTAAGCTCTCATTATTCCATGACTCAGTGTATAAGTCTGTATCAGATGAGCTAAAAGGGCAAGAATGTTTTAATTTCCTCACTGGTTTGGACTCCTTTATTAGAATTTCATTTGCATTGTGGTAAAAATTACTCTTCCTAGCTTACTGTTCCTAAGAACTGTTATGTATTTTAATGTTACTGAAATAAAAAAGCATTTCTCACCAGTAGAAGACTACTTGAGCATCTCACATCTTTGCCCTAGTTTGCTTGTGTGTAACTCATATTTCATTCAGAGAATGGTGCTAAAAGATACCTCTGAAATGTAAAGTACTCAGAAATTAGCAAGTACAAGTTTGGCCATGCAGTCATATTCCGGATCCTTTTTTATCTGCCTTCTGATAGCCATCATATAATAGAGTCTGTGATAAAACCATGGGTACATTCAGTTTTCCTGGGCTTTCATCCTGTGCTTTAACAGAAGGTACTTTTTTCCCTACTGTAAAACATCCTTCCTTTAATCACAGTACATTGTGCACACTTAATGAGGTAGGGGTATGTTATCATGGCATTAAAGACTGTATCATGATATATAATAAGCAGGATCTGATTTAAGAGTGCGTCACCTTTGATGTGCTCAAATTTTCAACTGTATTTTTTTTTTGTATGTTATTTACAATTATTACAAAACCAAAATCTGCTATATGTGACTATGTTAAAACTGCATAGATCACTGCCTGATTTTCTCAGGCCATCTACTTTTATGGCTCTCCAGAGCCTTTGAAATTTCATAGGTTTGTAAATTGATGAACTATACATAGCTTCTTATAGATAGGACGCTAAAAATCCATCTTGTCACCTGAGTAGTATCCCCTTACTGAATTTCAACCATGTGCTCAAAAGCTCAGAAATTTTATAGCTCATCAACTAAATAATACTTATAAATAAGGCAAAGTTACAGTTTCCTCTCTAGTGTTAAGTAATTATGTTAATCATTAATTTATATTTACCTTGTTGCCTCTCTCCTAGTGCCAGAGAGGAGGCATCCCATAACAGAGAACATGTCAAAGAACTAAAACTATTGAAACATACATTTATTTGGGGGCCAATGCATTAATACAGAGAGACAACTGAGAAAAAAGAGGTCTTGAAATTTCCATTGTCCAGGCATACACACTTAGCATGACCATCTGTCTAGATTGGCCTGCAGTACATTTTTGATAACTCAGTATCAGCCTTTTAAAAGTATAATTATTTCTGAGGTAGCAAGCCAAGATAAACAATGGCACCAATGCAATACCGAATTGCCTGTAATGTTTGAGTCAATGGCATGAATTCCTTAGTGGCCCTAAGGGGAAAAGAAGCTTAATTAGAATGTTGGACAGGTTTTGGCACTGGTAGAAGCATACTTTCCTACAGGGAGGTCCTTTTCCAAAGAGTGTCTTGAAGTTAGTGTGTAGACAGTCAGGGAACTCGCTGATGCTGAAAGGGCACACACAGAGGCATGGGCTGCAGGGCAGGTACATCCTACTTTAACCTTCAGAGAAAAACAGCCTGAAGTTAGGTGTGCTAATCTTGTGTTGAACCTTGACCATCATGTGTAAGGACTGCTTTTTGAAATTATTTACTTTATAGTTATTACTTTAATAAAATTACTTCACACACATAAACAAAACCAAACCCCCAAACCAAAAAAACCAAACCAATCCCCAAAAATTGGGTGGAGGGAAATGAGGAGAAGGAAAGGAAAATTTGTTTAATAGTTAGAAGTGATTCTACATTGTTCTCATGTATATCATTATTTCTCTTATTGTCAAATATATGCAGAATAAGAAATGGTCAATGAGGTTTCTTCCTCTTTATTCCAGTCATAAGTCTTCAAGAAACAGGTTTCCTGGTCAACTAAAAACATTTTTAAGTATTTAGAGGGGAGAAAATCTTGAGTCCAGGGATCAGAAAGTCTTCTAGAAACAAGTTAGAACTTAAAATAGTGAATTAATCAGTCCCTAAACAGTTAAAGAGAGTACTAGACAGGGAGGTACACAGAAAAACAATGTTAGTATAATAATAAAGCTACAAAGCAACCTCTCAAAACCTTGCGTTCCTTATATCTCTTATTAGTATGTTTCTTATAAATGGAAACTAGTGTTTAAAACAGGTTGTCATACTTTCACCACCTCCATTTAGCTCTTATTTTTTGAAATGAGCTACTTTTAAACCACTGTTTAGTCTACATTGTTTTCACCTCTAAAATAATATTGATAAACAGTGCACCAAATATACCTCACTCTCATTTTATCTCATTTTCCACTTTCAAATTTCAATTACATTATTTCCAGAAAGAACCTGTCTTCCAGTTTTGATGCCATACTTAACAGAAATTGTTTTATTTTTCAATCTGTATTGTCAAAAAATGACCACTTGTGCATTCTTGTGTACATTTAACCTATTGATCTGGGTATTAGAGGCACAATGACAATCCTATTACTTTTTGACCTTGACTTCTCTATTAAAAATGGACAGTGTACTCCTCATGTCATTTTGGGCAGGAGCTTAACATGAATTCTCCAGTCAAAAAAATTAATTTCCATATTAGTGGAAGACAGCTATATCATGCAAAGCTATCTAATGATTCATGCTCCTCAGAGGTAGCATCATGATATTTTCCTCCTATGCTTTGACAGATGCAGCGGTAGTCTGTCCATCTCCAGAAATAACACTGCCTGTGCAAGAATAACTTTGCTGATGCTTGACGTACCCACCTGCACCTGTATGTGCAGTTTCTATTGCCTAACACAGATCTTTCCTTCTTCTTCCTCCAGAAGGAGGGTGTCAGGGGGGAGCCACCTGCCTCCCCTCATACTCCCACATGTAGGCAAGGAGATTGGGTGGTTACTCAGAAAAAGTTGCCTAAGTTCTACAGGCTAAATTGCCTGGTGAATTTTAGGACACAATAAACTGAGCTGATATTTGAAGATGTCCTTTCAGTATTGTAAGGGGAGCAACTTCTCTGGAATGGACTGAAACAGCTTGGGAAAAATCTTTTTAAAAAGTAGAAGTGTTATTCCCAAGTTAAATTTATCACTGTTGTTGTCAGCATTTTTATGTGTGCTGTAGAAATAATACTTGGATGACTTTGAAAATAGCTCAATGTTTTGCATCATGGCATTTCAAGAAATAGTTTTAAGTAAGGCTAATTAACTTCAAAGAAGGAAGGAGTAAAAAGGGTTTTCTTTTTTATTTATTTTTTTAGCTAAGTGCTGCCTTAAATTAAATGAATCATGAAAAATTAAAATTGTTACAGTGCCACCCCTATAATTTGATCACAGTTTAATTTGATTTTTTTGTTTTATTTAATCAGAGCCACAGGAACCAGCTCATTTGTATTGTAAATTACACAACTTCTGCCCTTTATTTCATATATGGTTGATCACTTTTGGCAGATAAGATTGGATTATCTAATCATTGGCTATATGAAATTGCCATTTAATCAATAGGGAAGGTCAAAAATTCTAAATGTGATCCAGAAACAAAGTATATAAGGAAGTTGGAGGCTGGTGAAATCCAGCTGAACTTTTATATGTTTGAGACATTTTTATTGACTGGAGAGTGAGCATTATTGAAACAAATGGCTTCCTTTATCTTCTCTTGCTGCTTACAGTTTGATCGCCAAACCTACGGCTCTGGTTATTGACTATAGCTACTGATAACTTGATGGAGTTAGCTGTTTTGCTCATCACTGTCTTTGATTTTTGTCTGAGTCAAGAGATAATAAGTTTTATACTGCCTGTTCTGCAAATATGTAGTTAGCAGATAGACATCTTCAGTTACTGAGTATGTCACTGTGAATACAAAGCTATTTTCTTACTGTTTAAAAAACATATCCACACTTATTATTTGATAGTCTGCAGATAGTGACAAACTAACTGACAAACTGTTCTCAGGTTACATTGTTGTTCATAGCCACACTAAGGACTACCTTTAACTTCTACTGAATATCCTCCACTTTGCGAAATGTTTGAAATGTACATTATGATGTATAGTTTGAATGGGTTCTGCTCTGTGCTTCTCCCACTCCTATGGCATTTATTTCATACCCTTTTCATCAACACAAATCCAAATACATTCCCAGCTAAGCAAGCCTTAGTAACTCATTCTCTGCATTTTATTTCAGCTATCCATTTCAGCTGGTTGTTTTTTTATTTTATTTTATACAATATATACGTCTGTAAGAAGGTCCATTAATACCACATTGGCATAGGAGGTGAATAGATTCCTGGAAGCTTGATTATCACAACAAACACATCTAGCTATCTACACAGAGGATTTTGCTGGCCTATAGAAACAGAGCAGTAAGATTTACTGACTGCTGGTAGGGAAATATGTTGTTTGGAGAAGACTCTGTTCCTGGCACATATGATGTTCAGTAGGTTGAAACATTAGAAACAGAGACTGCTGGTTGTTTTTTCGACAGCAGATGTAGGAGACACAAGTTTAACAGTCCAAACCTGGGGTGAGCAGAAAATAACTGTATCTCCTCTTGCTTGGAATTTTCTGGAAAAGGGTTTGCTGTTCAATGACACCCCAAGATCCTCATACAAACTACAACTCTTTGTTGTAGGTATGATGGGAAGGAATTGAAAACAATTGTAACAGTAATGCTGAAAATAATTTTACATGGGCAGGTCTTGCTGAGGCTTTATGTGCCTTGTTTGGAATTTCCTGTGTAAACTGATATTGTGAAAGCAGCAGACAGAATGAATCAGAGGAGCAGGACTATCCTGTAGAAGCGAAAGGTGATGACACTAGACCAATGGTGATAGTGATAGACAATGATAGCCAGATCACATCAAGTATGTGCTCTGCTCAGTGGTTATCCTTAAGAGAACTCCGTATCAGAAACTGTTTCCAAATTCCTTACTAAAATGGCAGACAACAAGCCGGTATCAGAATTATCACAGTTTTCCTTCAGACAATACTTGAGGATTCTCCTGGCACAGGAGTTGTTACTCCTACCTCTGTGGACCTCACAAAGTGATCAAGGGTTGGTAGAAGTGTGTGAAGCTGAGCCAAATGGCAATGGAGTATGATAACAGGAAGACAAGCCATGGGACTCAGACATGCATGTTTCTTGTTTTGACTCTCATAACATACCGCCTCAGACACCCATCAGCCAGAGCAGATCTCCTATGTTCCTTTACCTCCAGGAACATGTTTTCTCACTTGCATATGTGTTCATTGGTAGGAACCATATTAGCAACCAAATGCCTCCATTTCTGAATCACAAGGGTATACAGGGAAATATTCCAGTTTTTATTTCCAAATTAACCATACTTCAAAGTGGTTAAATATAAATAATTACCTGCTGACCTCACATGCAAACAGACACCTGCTCTGTTCATTCTGGGCCAAATTCAGTCCCACAGTAGGAATGCCTTTTTGACTTTAATGAATGTAACAACTATTGCTTTTTTTCTTCAGCTCTTTTTCCTAGTGTGAATTTTGTTTGGTGTGTTTGTTTGTTTCTGGAGCACTGTCTTCAGGGTGCTTCTTGACATGACAAACAAAAAACAAAACAAAAATCTTTTTTTAAAACACTCTGACAGATACAACATTACTAAAGCCACCTTTCTAAAATTTATGTGTCTTATTTATTTTATGGGTAATTTTACTGGGTTCTTGTCAATATAACTGTAAAGCTGAAAAAAAAAGAAATAAATCAAATGAACTCCCAATCTTCAAGTCATAAAAATAAACTGAAAAAAACACATTCATGTATTTTGTACAGAAGTTTAAAGATGAAGCAACAGGTCAAAACCAAGTTGCAAACCTCTCAAGAATAATAAGACAGTAAACTTGACGTTGCATGATATTTGACATACAGCAAATCACTATTTACATTTTATCCCAAAACATTTACCTGAGAAAAGGTCATGACGTTAAATTTGGAGACATTTACAGCGATTGCCAAATGTTTACTATCTACATGAATGTCATGCTTCTTAGTCAAAAGAAGGTTGATGCGCTAAATGTCAATTATTTCAAGTTGTTTGATGGCAGCACAGATTGCCAAGCAATATAAAAAGAGGTTTAGTAAATATTATATACACTGTTAACCATTAATCTTGCCTAGCAGAGGTTAGAGTTCCACATAGAGAGGATTTATGACAAGCAATAGTGCAGGACATTAAAACTCAATTATTGCTGTCCTGGATGAAGGCATTATCATTAAGTTGTGGAAGCAGTACCTTGTTTCTTGTGATACTGCTGTCAAACTTGGGAAAGCATCAGGGACAATTAAATTACTTCAGGAAATCATGCCATAATGCTTCTCCTTGCAATATTTTGTCCTTTTTAGAATAAGCAATGAAAGGACTAGTCAGTACCCTTTGCAAGAAATCTAAAAATTCAAACTCTATCTTCTGTTGAACTGCGATCAAATGTTTCCTAGGACCTCGGGTTGTTGGGGCTAACCCAGTAGTTATACCTACAGGAATAGAGGTTAAGGACATAAAAATTTCCTGTCTGTTAAGCACATATAAGATATGTATGTCTCATAATCTACACATCCGCCTATTCCAGAGCAAATATCACCAGAAAACAGTGATCAGAGGGGAGTACTTGGCCAAGTCATAACTGCAAACGCCTTGAAAAGAGTTTTAGAAGCTAAGAAACTAGGACTTCAACCTTAGAGTCTGATTTCTATATACAAAGTAAAGTTCAAAACATTTATCCAATCTGCTACACAAGTCTGAAGTCCTGACTGGTTCCTGGTGGAGCTAGAAAACATCATCCCAGAAAGTCTAGACAGAGTATTTAAAATATAAGTATTTGGAAAAATCTAGTTCCTTTATTAAAAAAGTCATATGGTGAGTTGTAACACTTCTGGTGATAATGTAACTGTTGCAATGGTAAGTTTGGTTTTCATGTCATCTTTAAAGAATAGAAGAGATGAGACATTTTAAACTTATTTTCATGTTTTGCTCTGAGTGCCTTTGAGGAAGTCAACTTGTTGCAGGTGGTATCCACAACCATTCCAAAGCTCTTTCAAGCCTTGTTTGGTTTTTAAGCTGTAAAGTGACCATTACATCAAATCCTCAGTCTAAATATTATATCTCTCCTTCCTTACACTTTTTCCTAGAAATTTAATCCAGTAGCCAATAACTGAGCAGAATGCTCAGAGCCAGTGCCCTCTGATGAATTAGGAATTTTCTGTAAGATGTGATAGGGAAAGCCAAAAGTAAAATAAATTTTGCTGCACAATGCATAAATCTCTGACCTTCTTTCTGAGTTCTTGAACACACCCCACATCCACAAACATTGTGACATCCCCCTCCCCCCAGTGTTATCACTTCTGAAAGTAATACTTCTAGTCTATTAGAACATAGAATAACCATCAGAAAATAGTATTGATTTTTTCACTATCACTGGGGGTAAATCTGCTGCTGTGATCTTAGCATCACTGCTAAACAAATTCAGCAAAACAATGTTTACCTACAAATTTATATTCTCTCTTTTACCATTGAATAATTGAGCAGGTATCAAATAGCAATGTTTCAATTATTCATTAAGTTATTTCACTTACTAGAAAGATGGCTGTAGGCAAATAAGTGTCACTTGTATTAAACTGTGAACATCTTCATGAGGTTTACTAATCCGATCGTCACTGCTTAGACCACAGAGAATCTTGATTCATATATGGAAACACTAAAATTGCTCAGTATTGGCCACAGAGCAATTCTGATAGCAAGGAGGATGGTTTCCTTTTTCTTATCTCTCTGTCTTCTGGTAGATGAACTTAAAAGTGTAGCTTATTTAGTAAGACTGTAATAATAGTAATACTGGATAAGAACCTTTCGATAAAAGATGGTAAGCTTTCCATCATCTCCCCTCCCTGCCCTGATAACCAACTGTGCAAGCTTTAGTCCTACACTTCAGTTTACTGTAATATATGCAGTCTGCATGTCCAGTCTTTTTAGAATGCCTTCCCTACTTCTCCATTACTGAATTATGTAAGTCCACATCTCTTCTAGGTTTTGTCTTCTGTTTTGTTTTTATGTTTTACATCATTGTTTGCAGATTGAGTAGAGACTTGACTTATTCTTTCTTTGCCCTGTATAAATAGCCACACAATGTAATAGTTTGTAGATAATCAGACTCCTTTCCCAATGAGTTTCTTTCACTACCTAAAACTGCATTCTTTTATAGCTCAAGTCAGTACAGTGTTGGAAAAGTCAAGCTACAGCTTGTGTAGTTGAAGTTGAACATCTTCACCCTACTTCAATTCATTAAGAAGACTTTTCTTGTTTCTACTACAGCATATGCAGTGGGAGGGATGGCAGAAGGTTAAATAAGAATGACCCAGGACTGCAAAGATAAATCAGATCTATACAAGCAAATAATTTCCATGCCTGAGATAAATCTCCGTTACATGTTTCATTGCATAAGTTATCACAGTGATAGGCTCCCTGTAGGAGACCAAAAAGAAATCTTTGAGCTTCTATGTTTGGTGAAATTGTTTATGGCTTTTCCCTAATTATATTAGCAAACACCTACATTAAAAGGTAGTAGATCAAAGCATTCAAGAGTATGAAAATGTAAATCAAGATGCTCCACACAGGCTTAACTCTACTGCCTTATTTATATGCATGAACGCATGGTATTGTTTCTGAAGAATGTTTTTCTTCTTGGTTGGGATTAATTCCTGGGTATAAGTTTTGGTTTTAGATGTTCTATGGAACTTAGAGAAGACTGGACTTCAGGGACAAAGTTCTAACTGTTTTTACTGATCTAAAATCTTTAAGGAATATGAGATAAAATGAATACAGATGATCTATTCTTGACATAAAAGCCACTTTCTCTTGTTAATTAGAGTAGTAAACCTTATGATGTGTTGATTTGTTAGGACTGGAACATGTTTGGACTAAGTTAAGAAAAATATTGTGTTGACAAGGATAAAATATGATTTAAAGTCTTTTGCATCTGCTATGTCTGATATATACATAAAATGCTCAATAAAGAGAACATTATGATTTTAATGATTCTGTGCTGAAAGTGCAAAATGAAGCAGTGCTTTACCAATACAATACTGTAACTCGGTTTGTTATGGAGTCATGCATGTGATATACACTTAACTAATTAATAGTTTTATCTGATTTGGAGACAAAAATAATAGTCCTGCACCTGGGAATAAAATGCACCAGTACAGGTTAGGAGGTGATCTGCTAGAGAGTAGCTCTGTGGAGAAGGACCTTGGCATCCTGATACACACGTTATCCATGAGATAACAATGTGCCCTTGTGGCAATGAAGGCCAATGGTATCCTGAGGTGCATTAAGAATAGTGTGTCCAACAGATCGAGGGAGGCTCTCCTCCCCCTCTACTCTGCCCTAGTGAGACCTTACCTGGAGTATTGCATCCAATTCTGGGCTCCCAAGTTCAAGAGGCAGAGATCTACTTGAGAGAGTCCAACAAAGGGCTATGAGGGTCATTAAGGGACTGGAACACCTGCCTTATATGGAAAGGCTGAGAGACCTGGGCCTTTTTAGTCTAGAGAGGAGAAGACTGAGAGGGGATCAAAGTAATGTCTATAAATACATGAGGGATGGTCATGAAGAAGGCAGGGACAACCTCTTTTCACTTGTGCCTTGTGATAGGACAAGGGGCAATGGATTCAAGCTCAAGTACAGGAAGTTCCACCTCAACATGAGGAACAACTTCTTTACTGTAAGGGTTATGGAGCACTGGAACAGACTCCCCAGAGAGGTTGTAGACTCTCCTCTGCAGACTTTCAAGACCCGTCTGGATTCATTTCTGAGTGATCTGCTCTAGTTTTGTCCTGCTCTGGCAGGGAGGTTGGACTCAATGGTCTTTGGATGTCCCTTCCAACCCCTAACATTCTGTGTTTCTGTTATTCTTTGGAAATATCTCGAAAGTTGGCATCTTAATACCTGACCTCCATCCTAGATTTCTTCGATGTATTTAAAAATCATGTAAAGTGCCAAAATCGCACAGCAAAAAGAAAGCTTTAGTTTAAAAATCTTTATCACTAAAACCAAAATAGCAAGAACAAACCACTGAGGTTCTCTTCACAATCCTGGCTTTACAGAAACAAGATGTAGGTCATATATCAATAATCACAAAAAAATTAACTTCAGTGAATTTTTACACATGCAACAATGTAGGTCTACTTTTAAGCAGATCATCTAGATTCTTTTATAGTCAATAGATAGAAAGGCACTTCTAAAATATGACCCTTCTAAAGTGGACTTCCAAATTAGGTCAAACAAAGTGTTCTTTACAACACTTCTTAACTCCATCAGCTGTAAAGAGACCAAATAGTGACTAGTTCATGATGCTATAGAATTGTAAATTTGGTGAGATAAATTTGCCTTCAATTTAAAGATTCAGCAGTAAGTGGGAAAATAATTGTTCTACTTTTATTATTTCCCTAGTAGTGTTGCAGTTTAACAGAGGATGTTGCTGTATAATAAACCATCTGCACTGAATAAGGCAAGTTCTTTTGTTTGTGCCCTAAAGGAAGGGAAGAAATGACTGTACTGGTGAATGTGTATAGGCAATACATATATTCTGTTGAAGTATCATGCTAGTGTTTCTGTGAACCTCATAGTACACTCCTTACACCAGAAATTCAGAAATCCCTTTAAAATGTACCAAGGGAAAGCCAACAGCAATTCTGCCCTATGGCTCTCACTGGCTAGAAGGAGTGTTGTCTTCCCAAGTCAGGAAATCAAAAAGCTCTTCAAAAAAGTATTCAGTTACCACTTTTCTACAGGCCTCATGTTCTGAAAAGTGTTGGTACTATTTCCATCAAAGTTTATATTACTTTTCTTCTTCCTCTCCACTTCCAGCTCCCCATTTTAACTTCTTATTGCTCCCTGCCCAGATGGGCATACATTAGAGAAAAAAATTAACTAATATTTATAAACCAAGTATATGCAAGCTGAGCCAAAGCAAATGTCTTATTATTCAAGAGTTCATTTTTGTCAGAGGAACAGGAAAAAAAAAAAGAAAAAGTGTCATTCTTTGGAAGATGAGGGATTATAATAAGATCTCACTATCTTGCCAGGAAATGCATTGATTCCATCTTAGATATTTGAGTCCTTCTTTGGGAAAAGTGCCACTGACTTAAAACTGTTTGGAAGAAGTAAGGACTTCATGATTTGGTGGTTGCAGTGTCTTGGTTTAAGTAACTCAATGAAATGAATATCCACTCAGGACCAACAAACTAAAGAAACCATCTATCAATGAATTTTTTCAAATTTGCTCTCTGCTCTCACCACAGCACAGTCTTCTCTGTGTACACGCATATGTGCACACACAAGACAAGGAAAAGGATCTCACTGACATTTCCTGAGCATTTCCTTAAATATATGACACTGTTCCCCCTAAGTTAAGATTGAAGAGTGATGATGCTAATGTTCTTCTTACCCAGTGTTAGAATATCAACTTGTCCTGCCAGATTTGGGTTTGAAGTTTCCCCATACATTACTGTAGCTCTTTACTTTTTCCTGGGTACAGTCCTGGTGGCATCAAGGGTTGTTACCTGTACTGATTTTGAAAAAGCTCTTTCTCTTTGCTCCTGGTGAATTGCTGTTAAAGGCTGTTGAGATCATGTTTGTCCTACCATATGCTGGTTTTGAATCAAAGCTTTTTTCATCTGCTTTACTAATAGTAATAGCAGAGTCTATTAAGACACAAGTGTAATAGACTGTGGTTGTTCTAGTCTATGGCTAGTTCAGTTACCATGACAAGACACCAAAGATCATCTGTCATTTTTGTTATTTTATCAGAGTGTCTTGTGAAGAACTTCAGTGTTAAAACATTTATAATTTAGCGGTATTTCCATCCTTTTTTATGCATTCAGGGGTAGTTTGTTCATTTGCTTTGTCATGGTTTGCATAGCTTAGAGCATTATGTAACAGTGTTTGATGAGGTTTGGTGATTTAGGTCTTCTGCATATATATCTGTGTAGGTAAAGCCTGTGGTTCTGTATATGTCTTTCTGTAGGCTAGCAAACTCAGCTAAGACTCATGATTATTCTCCTTTGCTTTGGCTTGTACTAGTCCAGACTGTAAGTTATAAGCATGAAATCCCAATTCTTTGCAACCGAACAGGGTTCCTTAATTATGTATGGTGAGCCATTAGATGAAACAAGCTCATCAGGAAGAGCAAGTCTGATGCACATTGCCATGGTATGATTAATCCCAGTGCTGAATAATACGGATGAATTACTTAAAAAATGAATTTTCAATAGCTAACTACCAGTAATAGTAGCTTCCCTTTATGCAGATAGGTCAGTCTATGGTCAGTTGTTGCCAGGCTCTGCTAGATTAATTACAAACTATTTAAGGTCCCTTGTAGCTTTGTCCTGATATTTTGTACTAATTAAATAGTCAAATGTTGCCAGTAAGATGTTTGTCTTGTCCATCTTTTAAATAACAGTATGGACAGGGATTCTAAGGAACTTTCTTTAGGATCACTGTTTAATCTTGCATCAATAATAGTCTCTTCTACACAGGAAATCTGTTTTTCATTTGAACAAATTTTAAATGCCCAAAGAACCTATTTGAGGTCAGAGAAGTGTGGCTGTACAAGTCTTTTTATTTTCTTCTAAGATATTTAATTTTTTATTTCTTCCGGATTTTTTATTTCTTTCTGATTCCATAATTTTTTGCTTCTGGCATATGTCCAGATACACAAACACCATGTAGTATCATGCGATCCTCTGCCTCCCAGAGTCTTCCTCCACGTTTCAAAAAATCTTGTCCTTCCATGAAACTTGCAGGAAAATATTTGTTAGACAACACTTTCTTTCTGTTTTGATATTCTTACCATTTCTTATTGAGATGCTTTTTTACATAGTCATCACACTTTCAGCACACTTTTTCCAAACATTGAAAGTACTGAAAGGATAACCCATTGCAATCATTCCAACTGATATGCTGATGTAGAACTGAAGATCTACTATAATGAATATATTTGCTGTGAAAATCTTAATGATACCACTGAAAGTGGGGAGGCTTAAGGTATGTCTATCTTTGTTATGTCTCGATGTTATATTCTCGATATTCAACTTCTCCATTAGATATTTTGCAAAGCTTTTGGATTTTCCTGTTGACGGCAGTCATGCTGGCTCACACTCCATGGTATTATGTTTGAAAATAGATGTTAACTTCAAACGCAGGTATGTTTCTGAATTGTGTCAGCTGTACACAGCTGACAGTAGATTTTCAACAAGTTTCATTATTTTAATTGAAGTTGCTTTTGCTTAATACACTGGGACAGGGATTTTCACAGAGGATTTTTGTACTCATACTTTCTATTTCTTTTTCTCCACTCAGTCTTATATTGCCTTCTAGTCTCTCTGACAAAAGTAATGTTAATTATGTGGTATGAACATGTGGCATAGAACTTTATCTTTTCACTGAGATGCATCTTATCCACATGAACATGATGATGGGTTTTGTGGGATTTTATTCTGTTTTCCTTCTGAACTGTGAAGTCAGATTTTCTTGAATGCTTATATTGCAATAGAATCCTTGTGTATCTTGATTTAGTTTTGTCCCATTAAGGACAAACCTCTCTTTATGTATGTTATTTTTGTCTCTGAAATCACACTTTTTAATTGTCAGCTCTCATTGAGTACTTCCTCTGACCATTCTCTTTGTGGATCCATTCTTCAGGTGGGTTCTTGGTTCATCACACACATGAAGTTGCTCAGAAAACAATGGGCTCAGGTATCTCAAATAGTCCATCAGGATTTCTTTCTCATCTGTATCAATCTGCAAATATCAGGCTAAGAGAGAGAAATATTGCAAATGGGAGCCCAGGGTTTCATATCAACTTTTTGCTAAGGATTTGAAAAAGAACAGTTTCAATAACATTTGCTTAGTTTCGTACTCAGCAATGTAATTCAAAGTCCATGGATAGTAAGTTATTTCCTTTCTGAGGCCATGTTTAAACTGCCCACATGAATGGAGATTCACACAGGACAGTGTAAATTAAACAAGCCTTTTGTTTAAGACTTCTCAGACATAATATTCTGTCTCAGCTGTTCAGTGCCACACGTGTGCAGGCACACATTCATGCAAAGTGGTAACAGCCAAGAGTCATTTCCTGTTCATCTGTTAAGGTATAATAATACATCAATTATCTAACACGCCTGTGCTTAATAGAACAGTTGTAATGTCTTGTTCAAAAGCTGGGGGGTGGGAGGGTGTTTCATGAAACAGAATGCATATGTTCATGCTTGAGGATTTCAGTGAAAAGCATATTAAAAAATATGTGATTTTATAGATGTTAAGATACTGAAATATTTATAGCAATTTCTGTTAAAGAGTATTCCGTGGCTACATCAAATCTCATATATCAAAACTGAACACTCACCAACTAAAACATGTCAAACTTATTCTAAAAAGAAAGTATGAGCTGTTGTTTTTACAAGCTACTGTTTAGGGCTCGATGGTTTTAATGATACTTTGGCTGTCTGAATTCCACTTGAATACACCGGTAAGCGCTAACATAAAAACTTTTTTGCTCTGTATTAATACAAATGTTTAGGCCATCTTCCAAATCAAGTGAAATATATCCTGGGAATTGGGCCGAAATTTTAAATTTGGGGGTAGATAAATGACACCCCAAACCCAATATTTTTGTTTGTTTGCCTAATAGTGACACACTGTATGTACTCACTGTGAAACCGTTTTAGAGCAAAAAGTGATAGACTACAACATTGTGCCAGAATAGGCAGAATTCTTTTTTTAGACACCTAAATTTGAAGTAACTAGTCTCTTTTCCTGTGATGTGTAATTCCCATTTTTACTAATTAAGACACATACCCTATAGTATGTTTCATGGAAGTCTTTTAAAAACGCTTCATTAGCACCTTCTACCAGAGCTGTATAAAAACCTGTTGCTAATGATTAGTTGTTATTCCATGGTATTTGTGTGGTTTGTACAAGTACTTTTTTAAGATGCAGTTTCTGTTTAGATAATGCATGAAATCCAAATGTTAATAGTTAGGATATTTTACAGTTCAGCTTACAGCAAGATAGTAAGATTGTAAGTTTCACTCCTATAAGCTAAATTCCTGGCAAGGATGATGTTAGAAATTTCATTCCAAATAAAGCAATCAATCAATATTCCTCCTCTGTTTACTTTCCAATCTTTAGAACTGATGGTAACACTGGCTAGATGGATTTACTTAGAACAGTGAAAGACAATCAGAAAGTCCATCCAATTTCTTGATTTATTTGCCATTGATGCATAAAATAAGCTTGTCTGTGAAATAGCCATGTTTAAATTGCTATTCTCATGCATTTTTCATTGTTATTATTCGGCTAGACTGACTCTTGAGGGTCAGATTAAAATTCATTCATCTAAAGCTGCACTGGTGACAGTAGATAGCCTCAAATTAGCTCTTCCAGTTAATATCTGTACCAGTATTTGTAAAACTGTTAGTGCTGAGAATATTCTGATTGGGTAGTGCATGTTTTAACAGAAATTCTTTTAACCTTTGTGCAATGAAAACTTAAAAAGCACTACTTGATATTCTTGACATTTAATTCAGCCTATACCAGCACAACATTGTGGTCTTCAAAAAGTCTTTTATTGCTGGTGATGAGAGGTCATTGTTTATTAGATAATCACATCCCTTCCCTGCAATACTGGGCATAAACATTTAATACAATTATAATGCTTAACACTTACATAGTGCTTTTCTTCCAATTGCTTTACAGACATTATGTAATTAAATTCTCAGCATTCTTGGGAAATAAGCTAACTCCTTATTACAAACAAGGATATTGGGCCAGAGGCAATAGCAGCATTTTCAAATATAGTCTTTAATTTTTAATCTGGAAATTGGAGCTGAACACGTCTGAAGATCAGGCTGTGTGGCATCAAAATTACCAGTCATTTTGAAAGCTGTGGTATAAAATGTGCTACCATAGGTCACTGAAGTAGCTGCAGTGAGAAATAGGATTGAAAATCCAGTCTTGATTCTTCAGGCTTAGAGTGAAATACTGAAATCTTTCTTTCAAGTAGATGGATTCTGCAATCTGTATTGAGGCAAAATGCCAGCTGCCTTTGACTGAGTATACACAGGCAGTCACTGTAGAGCACATCCATCGCTTCCCATCTTTGGACGACACAAGAAAGCTTCTGATGAATAGTCTTAATGCACAATCATGCTTAAGCTATAAATCAATTTATTCTGAATCTCAGTGAATCTTTTGCTTCTCAGGAGCATACTAGAGAGCACAAAGGAGTGCATCAGGAGAGCAAGCTCATGTCCCAAATATGAAGCAAGGCTGCTCCATAGGAAGCAAGAGACAACAATAACTGTCTGGAAACCCTGTCTCCACCTGTTATCACTGTTCCTCAGCATCACCAGTTTTGACAGCTGCAGGCACAGGAGAAAGCATTACCTTTCATGGGAGCACCAGCACAGGGTGGCACCTTCTTCCTCTTCCTCTGGGGAAAACTGATGAACCAGACTGAAACATTTTATTGGCCAGATTTATGTTACTGTCTGCCACCTGAGCTGCATAGAATCCCTGCAGCTCCCTCTCCCTCTTCCCCAGCATCTTAATTTCCAATGCCCTGTCTCCTCTCACCCTCTTCTTTGTCTTCTTCCCATCACAGCCCACCACTTCACAACACACATACTATGTTCCCTGACACTGTTCCCAACTCCCTATTCAACATCTGCCTCTCCCTGAGCTGTTTCTGCCCTTTGTTCTTCTCTTGCTTCTTCAAAGTCTTTCCTGAGATTTTTTTCACTATGCTAAAACTGGTTATATGTAAGTAACTAATGCCAGCTTTTTTAGTCAAATGCCACTTTCATCCTTCTTGATTCCTCCTTGCATTTCAACATTATGGTAACCACCTTGAAATATTACCTTTCCTTTGTTTTCACAACTCAATCCTCTAATGTCTCAACTACGTCTCTATATTTATTTAGGTCTCTATCCAGAAAACTGATTAAATGCATTTCTGTTCAGGGCTCATATAGTTAAATAATATATTGAATAAAGATGTCTTTCTGACTCAGAATCCCACAAAGCTCTTTGGATGTTCCTTTTTGTGATCCTTGTCTTTGGGATCAATAATCCATTGCTCTGCACTATACCTCTCAGTATTTTGTTGTTAAGAAATCTCCCTCTGCGTTCCCATCCTGCTTCCCTCTGCCCAATGCAAGTGTCAGAGATAGGCTTGTACATCTTTGTGAGTTTCCACTGTTGATTTAATCTAATGGTCAAAATTGAACTAGACCTTCTTCCTTAAGATCTCAGTTTGTCCCCTTTTCTTTCCTCTGTGAAGAGTGTTTTCATGTTCCTAATTCACCCTGTGGGTGCATTCTCCATCTGAAATCATTACTTACTATACTTGAGGTTATAATAAAATAGACAAGATGACCTTCATCAGTGTTGATTATCATGAAGCTATTTATCGTGTTCTCTTGTTTCTGTATTGTATTACTCATGTCTGTCTAGTGCTGTACTGTATACATGTTTTAGACAAAAAGATAACAAATAATCCCTGGCCTAAAATCTTATACTCCAAAGTGAAGCACATCATTAAATAAAAAAACTCCTAAGGTCCATGCTGAGGGATGTAATGCAGCTACAATTGCAGGGTTAGGAGTCTGCTCTGATGATCCTGTATTTGCTCTGTGCTTCTTTTTGTTTTTTCTCCTGTTGTGGGTTTTAATATACATATCTGCATAAAAGTATAAAACATGGTAGAGTAAGTATGGGTGGACAGTAATGGCACAGGGAAGAAACTTAATGTCAGGAGTTTCAAATCCTGCTGAAATAAGGTGGTCATTCTGCTCCCTTCAGTAGGCTTTGGATCATGTCTCAAGAGAGTGAGACTAGTGTCTTTGTTGGGATAGAAAGTCTACTAACCAACAAAGCCAAACAGTTTTCCAGCAAATGTAAAGGACATGGAGGATTAAATTTTCAGAGTCAGTTAATTATGGATATTAGGATTCTACTGAATAAAATAAATCCATGTTAGTAAATTAGTATCTCTGTGGAAAAAAAATGGATCTGAAGAAGCCCACACTATGAGCCACAGATGTGTGTGGGGCAGTTGGTGTTGCCTTGCCCAAGCTTGGGAGAAAGAGTGGAAAGGGGTACGGACCCAGTGAGGGGACCAGGGAGCAGCTCTGGGCACATTGTAGCTTGTTATATGACATTACAGAATTTCTGCCAGGGCTTTGCTTTCTGCAAGGCATCCAGTATACGTCTATCCAATGTAAGGCAGTGAGGTATAGACATGCTTGATGTGTGCACCCAGTACACAAAGTCCATCTGCATGGGAAAGCACAGTACCAAGCAGATCAGCAGATCTGTGGTTGCTTGGATGTAGTCCAAAGGGAATGAACTGTGGCCCTTGTACTCAAGTTGTTTTGCAATGAGCTGATGCCTTCTGCACCACAGTGCCATCGTACTTTCCTTTGACTTGGGAAAGGTGACTGACAGAGGTAGTGGGATGGCTTCCAAAGTGTGACTCGCTGCATGTTCCCTGGTGTTAAGACCATGGATAAAGTTTTAGATATATCGTTAGAGACTTAAAGATGCCACTCTAGAGTGAAAGCTCAATTATTTTTTTAACAAAAACCAAAGTGTAGGTTATATAATAGAACATGATCTAAGTGCTAGTAAAAAAAGTAAACACCATTGCCATCTTGTGGCTTAAAGTTGCTTCAACAGACTTTTACAAATGGATTATATACTCCCTCTGATGTTCTGTAAACATAACACATTTCCAATTAAATAGGACAATCAAAGTGGCACAACACAGAAACAATGTCCAGACCTGCACATCAGAATCAATTACAAGAGTGGAGAAACCGATTTATTTAGAAGGAGTAATCACGTGGCCAGCCATAGGGAGCTGAGAGCACACAGATTATTACTGAACGAAACAATACTAGCCATATTTTGTTCCATTGAAATAAAAGGAATTCTGAAAGAATAAAACTTTTGGATGACTCTCCATTTTTTTTTGAGGAAAAAATACTCATGTATAAAGTATGAGTCTGTGATGTTTAAAACAAATACTGCTTAGATTCCATTGGAGAGAAATGTGCAGATTTTAAAAATAAGTTCTGTATTGTATAATATTAGTTACAGAGAGCTACAGATATACTCATGTCTGCAGGAATTCTGTCTTGATTCTTTGTTTTCCATTTTCATCGCTGCCTCTTCAACTGTTCCTCTAAGCACTGTTAGAATTAGGATACAGTATTAAATAGGGAATGCTGTCCTAGATCAGATGAGTGGTCTATGTGTTTTACACATGAATTTTATTGGAAGCTTCATGTTGAATGATTGTTTTACAAATAAATTCAATTTTGTAAATTGTTTAGCCAAATAAATTTTAGGAAACTTTGTCAGAGCATCAGGTTACTTTTTTTCTCTTTTCTTTTTCTTTTTCTTTTTCTTTTTCTTTTTCTTTTTCTTTTTCTTTTTCTTTTTCTTTTTCTTTTTCTTTT
>WTSP01026959.1:0-17948 GCA_025331215.1 Actenoides lindsayi | reverse complement strand
ACCCTCGTTGGCTTCCCCTGTTGGCAGCGCCTCCCTCGGGAGGGACGGGGGCAGCGGGCCCTGCCCCGCGGTGCCGGGGGGCGGCTGGGGGGACGGGGGCAGGTGCCCCCCCGGCGGAGGGGTGGCGGCCGGCAGGTGAGGGCGGCGGGCTCGCCTCGGGGGGCGCTTCCTCCGGCAGCCTCTTGCCCGGGATCCCGGCGGCGGTTTCCTGCTTCCCCGTCTCCCCGGTTTCGCAGCAATTGAGCCGATTAAACCCCGCTCGTGTGTGCGAGCGGGCATGTGAGGGCGGGATCATCTATTTCCCTTCCGTTCCTAAGGGGAACCAGTGTTTAGTTCCGAATATAGAAACATGTATCAATAACAGGCTGCTTGCTTTCTTCAGTGATGGCTTCTGCCGCAGTGTGAAGCTGAACTTTTAAGGGGAGCGGGGCTCTTGCATTTTTCTTTGGTGCGTTGGAGAGCAGTGAAAAACTGAATCCATATTGCTTTGTTCTGCTGTGGGTATGTGGGAGGGAGGCTGGTATTGAGGGAGATAACTTTCACTTGGGGCAGGGGGGAATAGAAGGGAAACTGGCTGTGAAGTTTCCTCAAAATGGATGCTTTGTGCATGTTGAACTTCATAGCAGTCTGATTGGAATCTCAAAACGTTAGCCAAATAAGGAAAGGCTGTGGCAATCCGGAGATAATGCGGGTTTGCCTGAATAGTTTTTGCTTCTCTAGAAGGCCAAAAGCTTTCACACAATTTTAGAATCACTGGATCCAAAAAGGGAAAAAAAAGGCCAAACATAAAAATTCCCCAGATCTTTGACAGGCTAGCGTCTTGTTCTTAAGTTTGGAAACTGTTCAGTAGTTTAAAAAAAAATAAAAATCTTAATGATCATGAGATATAGGCTGCTCAAGTAGAAATCTTCCCAAAATGCTTAGACAAGGTAATTAGGGCATTGTTGTTATAGTGCTTTTCTTAGATACACCACCTCATTTTTGTTTAATGCATTTTATCCATGGCATATAGATTTTTCAAGGATGTGAGATATGACAAATATGTAAATTGCCCCTTAGTACTGGATAGAATCCTCTCTTCGACATAAGATTAAAAATTTCTGCTACTTTTTGCTCTGTTTCCTGTGAGTTGTCACTTGCTCTGCTGTAAAGGGCGTTATTGGTTTACTTTCATTTGTGAACTGAGTTGGAAGAATTAATGTATGTTGTGGTTAAGCCTGTCAGCATGTTACTGCAGCATGGTTACCTTACTTGAGGCTAGCCTGTCACTTCATAGTGAGGTTTTCTGTATTTATCCTTCTCGAATCAAGTTATGACTGCCTCATGCATGCAGGGAACTCTGTATTAGAAGTTATACCTTAACTGGTTAGATTGGGTCTACAAGTTACTGTACTCCAGCGATTGGTAGAAAGGGATGACGTTTAATTTAACTCTGTTGTTAGAGTAAGAGATGACTGCTGTTATCTCTCTTCGTGAAGTCCAGATGGCATTTTCAAAATGTCTTTGATGCTATGTACAGCAAAGCTTTCAAAATCATTCTAAGCTTGTTTCCCCCCCCCCGCCTTGAGGCAGTCCAGTAAGCAAATGTTGCCTGTTGCTATTTAAGAAAACAAAACCAAAAAACATATAATAAATCCCTGCCCATGACCAACTTTGAATGTAGTCTATAATGTGAATTCATTTTATAGGACTGGGCTGTGATGTGGAACAAAACTATCTGTTCCCAAAGGAAACTTTTCAAAAACTTGTCATTCTTCCTGACAGTTTTGACTGACTGATGTCAGTTGTGGTGAAGTCCATGTTGCTGTGTTTAATTAAGACTGCCGTGGTTTACTGTTGCTTTGTGGTTTCTTGTTTGGTTGAGGGTTTTCTTGTGATGTATGTCAGATCTCATGAGGAAAAAAAATTAATGCTTCACAGGAATACATTTATCTCGTCAAAGATAAAGTGACTTTACCTTTTTTGGGTTCTGTCCTTTTTGTTTAGCATCTAACTTTTTGCAGTTTTTGAGAACAAATGCATATGTCTGAAATAGCAATAAAATTAACTCTTTAATGTGCTATTCAGCCTTTGTTTTTCCTGCTACATATGACAGTTACAGGAAGAGACTTAAGCTGTATTTTTTCTTTTTTTTCCACAGCCCAGGTGGTTGGAAGTTCTGGGGGGAAAGTATGATTAATCCTGAAATGCTGGTGAACTTCAGATCTGCTCTTTAATGGAGCATTAAGCTTTACTACTAAATCCATTAGCTAAACTTTTCCTGTATCAGTGGGGGAGATTGCCATCACCATCAGAAAGCTTTATGTAGAATTGCTTGTCTTAATGTATACAGGAAAGAAAAAAATTGCAATTGCCTTGGCAGCTGAGAGGAGGAAGGAGGGGAAGCATATATGCAGGGACTTCCTTCATGTTGTGACACTCCAAGTGAGTGGTTTTGTTTTATATTTGTGTGTAAATGAGTGGACTTGAGTGCAGCCTACCTGAGGACTTGTCAATTACATTTCTTTGAGTTAAAGATCTTGTAGAAGGGAGAAATTTTGTCATTAGGTGATGATTAATATTCCTGTATGTAGTGTTGGATTCAAATGTTGCACTCTTTAAGAACTTGTTTTAGTTTAAGTTCAGATTAGGCCTTCAGCACAAATGACAAAACTTGGTATACCATTTTCCTATCTAAGGGAGATATATGCAGTGTAGGACATTGCAGCAGGACAGTGTGTGTGTGTGTGTGTGTATTCTGCTGCCGTATCCTGCATTATATGCATATTGTGTGTGCATATGTCTGTAAGACCAGAAAAATATCTTTTTAAATTAGACCTTCAATTTACAATCAGATGTCTGTTCATTAGTTTAGTGGAGATTGAAGTTGATTGTTACTAAATATTGCATTCCCAGACAGTTGTCTCTCAGGATGAGATCTAACACATAGTGCAGCTTTTCTAGTCTGATTTAACAACTGATTGTAAGGACAACTTGAGAGAAAAGAAGCCCAAAGGAGATCTGTAACCTCACAGGTTAATAGTTTCTGGGAGGGGGAGGGACACAGGGTGGCAAAAGTGTCATATTCTGAAATAATGTTAAGAGGAGGCTATACACTCTTTTCAGTAAAACCTGGTCTCTTCTAGGACAGATGTATTTATTTGGAGTGGGATTCAATTCTGTCATCCTGAAAGCTTAGCACCTATCCTTCCTTAGAGTTTGGACTCTCTTCCTCCCTCCCCTTGTCTTGTGTGAAAGAGGACTTGATTCACTAGCTCTGATCAGAATTTATTGCTTAAGTGACTGAAAGTGTTTTGTCTAGAAGTTAAGTAGGGATTTGTACAGGAGAGGGAAGCCCACCCTTTCTGGGCAGCACCATGGGGGAAGGCTTCATGTGGCAGGGAGGGACTATAATGTGACGTTTCCTGGAAGGCTGGATTTCCTGCACACTCTGCTCTCCTGGGAGCACGGGGTGTGCACTGTGGAGTACCTGCACACTTCTGATAAGGCAGCTGAGATTAGGCAGTGGTTAGGTATGACAGTTTATGCAGCCTGCTTTACGGCTGCGTTTTTTACTTGAGGCTGCTCAGATTTAGTAGGTGCTAACCTGATTTTTTTGGCCTCATTCTCTCCGGATGAGGAAGGCGAGTGCTGTGGCCTACTTGCACTACATATAATGAAATGAGCACATCTTGTTGTCTTGAGCTTGCCTTTTCCTGGAGATAGTACTGCTTTAGAGGTAATCGAAGGGAAATTGTCTTGGCTGTTTGTACATGGGGATCATTGAGTACTGTCTTTGTTTTCATTGGCGAAGGCTGAGCAGCAAGAGAGGCTCCTAATCCTTGTTGAAGGATTTCATGTGCTCTTTTTTTTTTCTGTTCAGGACAAGTACATCTTAATTAAGCAAAGGTCCCCAAAGATTATCTCTCTGTTGCAAATATCAGTGTTTTTTGCTACTCTTCCAAGTACTAAATTGAATATGAAGTTGAGCCTGTTTTACTAACATTGTAGCTATATATTAGTTTGCAACCATAGCAGTGTGAGCTGTTAAACAGAAATTTTGATTTTTATGCCGCCACCTTAGGACTCTGCGGTGTTGATCCCTCAGTAATTAAGATGCAGAGAAACTCTTCACAAGTGTGTTTCACTTAATGCTTACTCATTCTGATTAAGGGCAGTTATTGCTGTTTTCAGGTTACCTGTAGGTTCTATGGGATTTATTTGTTAAGGATTGCCTTCCTTTGACAGGAGTTTCTGCAATAGATACATGAAAAATTCTGTCAGGACTCCTGGTGACATTCTTACAGTACCTGATATGGTAAACGGTATTGTTACATTTGGCATCAGCTGTTGCACTCTTTACAACACCCTTTCAAATGGCAAGAAGTGATGAAAAAGTGACATTAAATCTACCAGGACTGGATCCCTTTGCCTTAGAACTTGATAGAGGGCATTAAGGCTGTACTGTGATCCTTTTTGACAAATGACAACACAGGTCCTGTATGTCAGCTGGGGCCACAGCATGCATAACATGTCAAGTCGTAAAGCAAAGAGCAGCTTGCTGCAGTCTTAAATTTCTGGGGTGTTTGCATCATAGCAGCAGCACCCAACAGCCAAGGGTAAGGAAGGCACGGAAATAGCTCAAAGCTGACTTAGTAACCTCTAAGCTGTGACTTCTGCATTGCCTCTTCTGAAGAGTGATGAAAATGCTGGTGTGTTGTTAATTTTTTGAGACTGTCTGGTAAGAGAGCCTCCTTTCCTGCAGAAAGGTTTGTTCTCAGTTATGAACATGATGCTTAAATCTCACTGTTTGGAGGGGGAAACAACCTCCCACCCACTGAACCCCCTAATGCTGTCATTGTAGGTGTTGTACAACTGAGAATTTTGGAGTCATTTGCTCAGCTTGTATTATTTTAGCCTGATGTATTTATTTTTAATTCTCTATCTGTAAAACAGAGCACAGGAAAAATGAGTCCTGAAATAAATGTAATGTTGACTTCACTTAGTGCTTAGACTACAGAGGGTTATTTGTTTAAAATCCTGTTTGTAATAGGAGTTGGGTCTTGTGTGGGCCATAGATCTTACTCTCTGCAGTTACAGTAGTGAAGTTCAGATTCTACAGTAAGAATTTAACTTCCTTCTGATCTTGTCATCTTTTTTTTACCCTTTGAAATGGAGGCAAGAAGAGGGGAAAAAAAAGTGATTCTTCATAATATGCTTTAGTGCAACAGTTGAATTTCCACTATTAAAAAGCATTGTGTTCTGCTTGGTGGTTATAAGAGTACCAATTTTTTTCACCTTTTTAGACTGTTTATCTCCAAGGGTCTTTTGGCCTCTTTGTGGTGTCAGGTTTGACCCTGGGATTTCTATGTGTGGTTACATAGTAGTTTTCATTGCTATGGATATTTCTTGTGCACAGTTAGAACAATCCAAGTAAATTCTAGCAGGTAGTCATTGTTTTAAGTATTTACAGAAAGTTTCCATGTTAGTGTAACTGGGATTTCTTAAACTTAACCTAGTTATGGAGGAAGAGTTCTGTGTTCAATGTAAGGATGCATTCAGCTTACAGGGCTTTAGTATTTACTGAAGCTAATGTACAAGGGACAGTTTCTGCTGGTCTATAGTTATGGATTTCACTGGAGCATTAATGCTGCTTTTGCAGTAAAACTTCATGGTTTTCTATGTATTCTTGGTATTGCTGGAACACTTTTACACCTTGTAAGATTAGATGAGATGCGCTTCTATATGTGTGAATAAAACCAATGTAAACATGATTGATTCAAGCCTTTGTGATCTTGGCCTTGTAGTACGAAGTTTGGTTGTTTGTTTGTTTTACTAAATTTCAGTTTGTTAGCTAAACCTGAGGCTAAGAGACAGAAGCAGTTAGTTTAAATCATAAGTAGGTTTTCTAACTGAGGATCTTTATTCCAGATTTAAGGGTAGATGCTGAATTTTAGTTGGAACAGATGGTTCAGCAGGCTCTTGACTAGTTCTTTATGTGGTTATCCCTTTGATCATACTCTCACTTGCTCTCTTTCTCGAAGTTGTTACTTACACTTATTGCAAACCTCTCACATAGAGAGACCAGCAAACTGCTTGCCTCTGTCACTAATTGTGACTCCTGAGGCTGGGCTGACAGGATGTGGAATTGGGGAACATGCACATGTTCTAGCAAATGCTTACATTTTATGCAAGAATATATTCAGATGAGTTAGACTGAGACTAAATAATATGCTTTGAAAGGAATGTGGTGGTAGTTTTGGACAGCTGTAGCATGAGTACACCCTTCTGGGACTCTTGCTATCAAGAAATAGTAAATAATGCCTTGTTACTGCCAGACTGTATTATCAAAATAGAGTATATGCATATAGAACATGAATCATATGAGGACATTTACCTAACAAATATTAATTACATCAGTGCTTAACAGTATATCTTTCCTCACTGATCTGGACAACTGTAAAAATGCAAAATGGAATGCAGCTGCAAGTCAGTGGAGCTGTCAGTAAGCTGGGCAGCTTCTGATACTACTGGTTGGGTGGAGACATTCCAAGCTGCTTTACTTTCCTATATGCATTCCTGAAATGACAGTCAATGGAAAGCATGGCATAAGAGTGGCAGCATTCCTCAGCTGTTCCCTTTCTAGTAATTTCAAGACTGTAAGGATAGAGCAAGAAGGCAAAAGATGATGTGGGTGCTTGGGGGTAGGAGGGAAGCATTTCTGGATTTTATGTATTTATTTTTTAAAATGCTTTGTGTTGACAAGACCTGGTACCTGGCTTTTCTGTTTCAGTTGTTTTTTTGAGAGCACTGAATCAGCCATTCTCCTTATCCTAGAAACACTGAATCTCTGGCAACACATTCACAAACCCAAAATTAGAGCAATATGATGAAGTCTTTGAACAAGACTGTTTCCCATTTATGCCTGAGTGGTATTAGTACTTAACCATTAACAATGTATTTCTTAGTCTAGTGGCTTCTTTACAACCTTTAGGTCTGTTAAACAGAGTGAAGGGTGGAGTTGGCTTTAGGAGAGTGAAACCCCTGGAAAAAAACTTGACCAGCAAATGCAGCCTCATTTTGAGCCTGTACACAGGAGTAGGTTTGTCTTCAAGGCTGCAAGTAAATAGTACTATACTACTGTAACTTCTGAATGCTTTAGTTTTACATTTGGTCTATAATGCATGACCATCTATTTTAATATTAAAATATCTGTAAGCTGTGTTTTTCAGAAATGGTTGTCAGGGGCCAAGTCTTGCTGATTTTTTATTTTATTTTTTTTCATTATTTTTTAAGGAAATCAGTCTGAAATATCCTTTTATTTTCCCAAGTTATGATTGTAATTCAGCATCTCGATTTCAAACTATGACAACTTGCTTTGATTTGATCAGTTAACCAGCGAGTGGTGATTACTATACATGTTCTAGTTCTGGATTAATTATTTAGTTTTGCTCTTGTTGTTTTACTAGAATAGTAACCAAAGTGTCTCCTATATACATATTTTAGTATTGCAGGTTTCTTGTACATCAGGGGATTACATGTGAGTGTTGACCTTGTGTTGTTGAACTGAAATATGTGTGCCATTTTTCTTGTGAATTTACTTTCCCTGTTATTTTTTTGGTTCTTTCACAGAATGACCAAGATGAATGTTGGCAACACGAAGCCTGTTTGTTAATAGTTCTGCTTCAAACTTATAGGCTGAACTTGCCTAACAGTATTTTTCTTAAAATTTCACACTTGAACATTTGTCAAAATAAGAGTGTCTTCATCTGGTAATAAAGCTGAAGACATCTGAGAAGTGTGTACACTGATGTTATGTGTGTGGTCAGTTCTACCTTCTGAAACACTTAGCTTGGATGAGGCGTTCACTGAGAAGCTGCATTCCTCTGTCAAATCCAGGATCCTTGTTGGGCCCCTTTTGAAACCAAAATACCATCTCGGACTTCTGGCGTTGCAACTTTTGGCTTATTAATGTCCTGAAATTTGCTTTACTGTTCTTGATTAAAAACCTATGCTTCTGTTACTGAAGTGGAAAATTTGTTATTTTAAAGCTACAAAGCATGTTGTCTCAAGTTTTAACTAAAGTGTTGCTTGCAATATGTTCATGAATGTATGCAATTATACTTGAATGAGTAAGCTTAATTAAGTGAATAATCTTAATTAAATCAGTGAGAGTTTTCCAAAAGTGTTGTCTCCCCCCAGCCTAGAGATGAAACAATCCAAAGCTGTTGGTATCTCCTTGATCAGTCTTAATTTTGACTGCCTTCCCTGTATTCTATAAAAGATAGGTGATCCTGCTTATTTTTGCAACATAAAGTTGTTGTTTGTTTTTGTCTGTGTTTTTGTTTGTGGTTTGAGTGTGTTTGGTTTTTTGTTTTGTTTGTGGGGTTTTTTGTTGTTTTGTTTTTACAAGAAGTTAACTCTTAAACTTGTTTTACTATCCTGTTCTTTGGATATGTTTTTAAATCAATCTAGCCTGGTGCTTTAGGTGCTGAACTTGCTGCAAACTTGGGCAAAAATGAATTGCCTTACATTTTAATTAAAGTGGAATGTGAAGATTGGGGTGACAGTATTGTGCCTGTAGGCCAAATTGGGACTCTTGGTGTTAACTAGTAATCTCAGTTCTACCAAACCATAAAACCCGAGGTTTTTAGAAAGCTTGCTAGACTTCACAATTTGCTACCACTTTCATTTTGTTCAGCTACTGCATGTTGAATTGTTTTGCGTCCTAATAATATTTTTTTTTTCCATGAGGAGTCTATACGTTGTCTCCTATGCAGTGGAAAACTTTCATGCTATCTCTGAAAGAAGAATTTTTGTGTAGTATCAGTTTCTTGGCTTCTGAGTGGCAGAACAGAGAGGGTTAGTTGTGCTAACATGGCTTTCTGGTCACTCATTTTTATGTGCTTGCAGACAGCCTAGCCAAGTGCTTGGCGTTTGCATCTCTGTATAGCTACAAGTATATGTACATAATAGTAGTATTCAATGCTAATACTTGCATGTCACAGTGCTTATCGGGTATTTGTATGCTTCAGAGAAGAAACAACTTTCACTTATCCCTGTAAGGAAGTAACTTAACAGACCTAGTGGTTCTTGAGCTTAAGACTTGGAAAATACTGAAGGCAGCCACTGGCAAGTGTGTGATTGCCCTCAGTTTTAGTTGAGCTGCCCTCAAACTTGATTTTATGTGAAATAGCTTCATATTTTTATCTGCAATTTGCAGTGTCATATCCACAGTCTACCTGCCTTTGGCCTGATCTGTCAAATGTGACTTCAAAGAAAGCTCATGAAGTTACTGTATAAACAAGTTGTACCTATAGCTGTGGGTAAATATAGCAGCGGTGATTTCAAAGCTGCCATTTCAAAGGAATATACAGAACAAGTTAGTGTGAGTGCCAGAAGATACACTGCATATTTTTATATGTGTTTTATCAGTTCCTGACCCATGTAAGAAGATGTGGGAGTAGAGGAGCTCTTTTTCCAATTGTTTTCTCAGCAATTGAAGAGATGGCTGTACTCCATAATACAGTAAAAAAGCTGTTGATTGTAATTACAGTTCTGTGTTTGTAAGCTCAAGTAGAGTTTGGATTTTTAGAATACCTTCTGTACTGTTTGTTAGAAGACCTGACTGCTGCAAATAAATACTACTAGGAATGTTGTACTTGCTGCTTTTCATTTTGGTACACAAATAGTTCCAGGTATAAGCATCATTAATGTAAAACTGAGAGAAGGGATCTAAATTAAGTTATAGATTATATTAGCTTGTGAAAAGAAAGACCTAAGTTAGAGGAGCTGCAGTTGGGATCCAGGAAAAGGCTATCTTGAGAAGGTTATGCTTTAGCAACATGCGCTAGATACAATTGTAGATGTTAATGTGAAGTATGGGAACACAGACACCTTTGGCTGCTTGTATATAGGAATTCTTGTTTAAAAGAGGTGTTGGTTATTTTCTGAAAGTAGGGTAAGTGGTGTGTGGAGGATTGCCTTTTCGCCTAATTTCCTCTAGAGAGTTGTTCTTGAACTAGATTATCCTAGTGCTAACCTCTATATGTAGTTATCCTTCACTTAAAACTAGTAATTCCTGACTAATTCCTTGCTAATGGGCTAGCTTTGCACTAATGAATGGCAATGGTAATCTAATTTCATAAGGCTGTCGAGTTTGGAATCTGTGTGCTGTTCTAGTGTCTAGGCAATGTTAAAGACCACACTGTCCTCTGATGAGATTACTTGAAAAAACTAAATTCAAACCAGGCATTTTTTCTTTTTTTTTTCTCCCTATAAAGGAGACTGAGCTTCATATGATGATAATTGTAGCTAACTGACTACCATTAATTGGGAAAAAATATTTGGTGTCAGATACTCAGTTTGTAATGGAGTGGTAGAGTATTTCTGCCCCTTTGGTAGTAACAGCATGTCAGATACAACTTTTCCATTTTGATGAAGGGTAATGGGCAGGAGAAGGTATTAATGTAAATTGAAATGAGCTATTCCCCCCCAGTGATGTGTCCCTTTGCCTTTTTTATCATGCACTTCTTCTGTGGCAGCTTGAGATACTGCTTTTTATATTTAATAAAATAAAAATCTTAATTGCTAGAGTCCATTCAGTGTAGCTAAATTATTAAACAGTTCTTTTCCCCACAATTCCTAGAAAAGCAAAGCTGTACGATATTGATAGGTCTGAGTATACCACAGATGAGGGAAATTCTGTTTGGAGTAACGTGCATCATAGGCTTGAAGTGGTAGGTGATTTTATGGTACTATATTAACATGCCTGAGAAGGACTGTTATCTTTTGGCTACTTACAGGTTAGCCAGTATTCAGGTTTCATTTGTTGGTTTTGGCCTTGTTTAAGGCTAGAGGCTTCCCTAAACTATTTGAATGTTACATTGCCTTCAGTAAGAACTTCATGCTCAAACATGTTGTTTTCCTTCTTCCCTTCACGAAAAACTAGCACTCTGAACAAGCTTTATTAAAGAGTAGTACAAATATTTAATATGGTTTTTGAGTACAGCTGAATACAGTTCTTCAGTAAAATGGCTATTGGAATTCTGAGGTTTTTTCCTTAATCAGCATTTCCAATTTATAATTCATTAAGATCATGTAAAATAAACATGAAACCTAAGTAGCAGCTGCAATGTTCAGTACCTGGTTATATTTGGTAAGATGCTTGGAGGGCTATAACCGATTAGGCGGGTACTCTAAATAATTGCCTTATGTACAAATATCAACTGGTAGATACAAATGAACTCTGTTTGTCCACTTTGAGAAGTCGGCAGTGTCCAGACTGCTGTAGTAACTGCCATTTCCTGATGTGCTGTTAACTGGACTTCTTTTCAGAACCTTCCAATCTTTGCCTAGCATTACAGATTTTCTGTTGAAATTTAAATAAGCCGACTGTAACCATATGATGAACTTGAAATTTCTCTTGATTCTAGCATAATTGTCCATCCTGTCACCAAGGCAGGAATGATACAGTAACCTGAGAAGATGCTCATCTCTGTAGTCAGTGCAACATAGGAAATTAAAAAAAAAACAAAACCCTAAAAATAAAGCCCAACTCAAAATAAGAAGGGCATACTGCATTGGGTGAAGTTTTGCGTTTTGATGTGGCAGATGGATTGACTGGCTGACACATTTGTGAGAGATTAAAATCAATTTAAATGTATCTGAAGCTGGTTTTGCTCCAAGAAGCCTACCCATGTGGGAATTGCTGTACCTGTGAACAAGTTACCATAGCTTTCTGTAGCCTCGTCATTAGATCCTCTGGCACAAGGAGCATAGAAACAGTGGAGTTTTTCTGGATATGTATGGAACAATTCCTGAGGGATTCTCAAGTGTTAGTTGTCAACTTCCATTTGACTTACAAAAACTTTTCAAAAGGCAGCAAAGCCTACTAAACCAAAATACTTGATTAATGTGACGGTGTATTTTAAAAGCTGTTGATTCTTTAATTCTCTGGCATTCTTTTTAGAGGAAGTTACCTATCATGTCAGGTGTGTATCTGGATTAAAACATGAAAACAAGAAAATTCTGTCATGGAAAAACTTACATGATACTAGTCTTATTAAAGAAATTTTTCCATTTATGTTTTTTTCAAAATGGCATATAAATAAAAACATCTGTAAAGGCTGAAGGCATGCAGACTATGAGGATTCCAATAAAAGACCAAACAGCACTTAAAAGTAACTTTCTATTAAGAAAACTTGTTGGTGTTGGAACCATAGATTCTTCAGTGACATAGTTTATCATTAACTGCACAGAGCTATGACACAAGTGTTTGCTTTAAGAGCTCAGGTGTAATTTCCCCATTTTTTTTTTTTAAGATCCTCCAGGGACTTTGTAATCTTGGCAGCTTTTTTCTTACCTGTACATAGAGTAACAAATTCTTAGTCTGAAACTCTTGTGACTGCTTTTGGAAGGCTTTGCTGCCTTAATTTCTTTTTTTCTAGGTTTTTGAGCAACTGATTTGGACCGCTTTATTGTGATTTAAAGTACAAATATTACTTGGGTATTAAATCCATTTAAAGCTTAAGCCAGAACCTTCAATTTTTAAAACAAAGATGGTATTAAATCTGGCTTCATGTATTTGGCAGTTGAGCTCATGTGATAGGCTGTAAAACTGAGGAGTGTCACTGAGCTAGGCGTAACATCACTAACTTTTTTATCAGTACACGTATCTACTTATCTTTGGTAGCTGTCTGTGATTCACGAGACCCATAGTACATAGTACAGTTGCGTAAGTTGTTCTTTGAAGAAGTTTTTTGGCATAGACGAAGGTGGGCACAGGAAAAACAGGGTAGAAAATACTCCCTTTATCATGAAACAAAACAATAGTGAGAAAGTTTTGTTGGGTTTGTTGGGTTTTCGTTTTTTTTTTTAAATCCAGGTAAATTGTCCCTTTTTTTTTTTTTTTTTTTTGGTCCTCCTGTCTCCTTTCTCTGTTTGTCTTAATGAAACTGGATCTTGGTAAGTGAATTCTTTTGCCTTGTAACATGATAAATAAGCAGCACTGATTAGTTTTTTGTGCTTTTAGAGTTACAAAAGCAGCCTCTGAATTCAAGTCTGCATCTGTAGGGAGTTAAAGAAGGTGCTGATGCTTATGGAAACCCAGCATGTGCCCTACTTGAACTTCTAAGAATGGTCTGTTGCATATTTGTTCCCTTTCTTTCATAGCATCAGCAACCACTGAGACACAGGATGTTTACATCTTACTCCTCTTGACTTCATGAGGATACCCAAGATGACACCCCATCCTCATAAACCTGTGACTGCACTATACACTTCTCTCTCTCAAATGTTTTAACTCTGATTAATGCAAGGAATAGCAGAATGCGAGTAGTTGTTCCTGCAAAGGCAATTGTGTGAACCAAAGATTTCTGTGAACTCTTGCTTTAGTCTGTCTCGGTTGTGTAGATTGTGAAATGCTTCTGGCACTTCCAATGAGTCTTTATTCGCTGAGAATATTGGTGGCTCTGTTAGGCTATTTATCTTCTTAATCTGAAATATTTATAGGTGAAGGCCGATTTTTAGTAATGCTTTGGCTTTAGAAGTTGCATATGAGAATCTTTCTTAAATTCTTATGTTAAGATGTTGATAATTTTGCCTACTTTAGACACAATGTGGTGTGTAGGTTTTCTGCAGTTTTCTTGATTTCTGAATATGACGTAAAGTTCCAGATACTTTAGTGACTGAATTTTATCAGTTGGTGGAACATAACTCCATGACAACACAATGCGTAGAAAAAAGTTCACCGCTCCAGTGAACATTGTAAAAAATTGTCAGTCTCTTGGAGGAAAGTGTGGTTCCCTCCTTGCTTGAACCATTTCCGTCACACAATGGTAATACTGTTGCCAATTGAGAAGAGGCTGCGGTATGAAGGGATGTTGCTTGTTTACAAGGTTGTGCTGATGCGTGAAGGATGAGTAGCAGACTTGGTCTGCTGCAGTAACTGGGGAAAGGTAATTTTTATACCCCATCTGCTTTGTGGGAGTGGAGGGGATGAGAACAGCACTTAATTTGTAAAATCACACCTTCAGGTTGCCACAATGTCTAAAATGAAATTAGGCAGCAAGTTCGTCCATCGTGCCAAGAGAATCCTCTTTAGCTAGCAAGGTGTGTATTTCTGCACTTGCGACAGTGGTTAGTTCTGGCTACTTTCCTGTCTTGTATTTAGGTATGAATTCTGAGGCTTCTTTAACCTGAGGCTTTTGGCTTGTCATCAGGTTTATTGCTTTAGCTGTGTTACAGCTGACATCCCCAAAAGCAAGAATCAGTGAAATGCTGCATCTCACTGAAAGAGTGTGCGCAAAATGCTAGATTGGACTGGCTATGGTAAAGGCTGTAGGAGTTGCAGTGTAAGTAAAGCTCACTGAAGGACTTGTGCAGAAGATGCTGTAGTTCCAAGCAGCTGTGGGGAAGTAAAGTTGTATTTTTTGCAATAGAAATTGAGATCCTTTATCAGCAGGTATGAAGAAGTTATATGTAACAGTAAACTCAGTGTTTTGATTGTTCATCTAATTTTAGCAGTATTTGGATGTATTTGACTTTATTAAGAGGTGTTCCCACACCATATAGTTTTTTGACTCTTGTGGCATCCCTTCAATTTAGGATTGAATAGGTAGGTGTACTCTAGAACTTTCAGCAGTATAGTAATGATGTAATTAATTAACCTGTAATATCTCCATGTCTTTACTAGGTCTTCATACTGTTTTTACTAGAGTTTTGGCAGCCTTGGTTAAGAAACAGTGCAGGAGCTTAGCTGGCTGACAGTACTCTTCAGACATAAAACAGTTAAAATTTTGGCTTCAGTTATGTCTCTGAATCTTTGATGCAATAAACTTTTACAGTATTCTTTTTGAGCTTGGGAATTTAAGTGAATATGTCAACAGTAAGTTGTTGGGTGTTTTGGTTTTGGTTTTTTTTTTTTTGAAGAATGTTAAATTGGCAAGCTTTAACTTTGTTCTCTCTAATTTGTTTCTGTTGCATTTGACCTATGACTTCAGTATACGTGCCATGTATTGTCATAATTCTTTCCTGTATTATGCCAGTCATTATAACACTTCGTACTTCCGCTAAGTGCCATAAACCAGTAATCTCTTTTCTTTTTTTCTTTTTTTTTTTTTCTGAGTTCTTTTGAAGGACTTTGGGGAGGGAGTAGGATGACTGCTCTACACTTGCTAATCGGCAAACACGTTGAGTTGTACATGCCACTGGATTGGAAGATAGGGGAGAAGTCTTTGAATGCGTGAAGCAAAAATGCTTACTCACAATTGCTGTGATAGGGGATTATTGAATTTCTAATTTCATCCAACAGTTGAGCTGAAACTGATAGATGTTAAATTTTCCAGTAGCAGTTGAATCTCAGTAGTGCAACTTCTGCCTTGGCTGATGGAGTTCTAGTACACTTGCTTTGATGAACTTAGATTGTTCTGTGCATGTACTAGCACAAGCAGATCCTTCAGCTTGTAACCAACCATGATGTGTGATCAAGGGTAGTCAGATTGCTCTGACCTCTTGCAAACTGGTATCCTAAAATGGAAATTACTCATTTTGCAGATGGAAATTGGAGCCAAGCAGCTGTGAATTCCAAGAGATAAATACTGAGGCAAATTAATAACTTTGCTCTTCTGTTCAACAACCAAATGACAGTTGATTCCAGTACTTGCTACTTGTGTACAATCTGTGATTCAAAGATCTTTTCCTTAAAGGCAGCAAGTATTTATATGAGGACACTACCTAATATCCAGAGTTGTGTATGGGGTTTTTTGGTGGTTGTTGTGTTTGTTTGGGGTTTTTTTTGTTTTTAAATCAGTCTCTTCTTCAGAATCCTTGCCTTCCCTAAGTGCCTGCTCTAAACCAACAAATTCTTACTATACCCCCAGACATTTACTTCTGTAGCTGGTGTTTCAGGGAGTTAGTGTGTTTAATCAGCTCTTACAGACTGAATGGTGGAAAACTGGGATAGTTTGAGAAGTTTTTGTGCATGTTTTCCTATGAATGCAGCAGTGACTCTGATTTTCTGCAGTTTGAGAGGTCAATGTGGAACTGATGAACTAAAAGGGCTATTAAAAATAGAGGCTGGAAACTAAATGCTTATAAATGACACTTCCATGGGTTTGTGCCCCACTGTGGGTCAGTATAAATGTTCTTGCTGTTCCATCCTTGGTTTAGCTTTGGAAATCAAAGATAAAAACTGAGTGAAATTGTACTACTGCTAGTTTTCTGTGTTGTTCCCAAGAGACTGCTTATTTAAACTTATGAAGCTGTCAAGTAACTGATGTAGAAATTTTCAGTCTTGTGTGAAAACTTGCTCTGTATTTCAGGTTTTGATGGAGGCTTGCAACTAGCAAGAATTCGGGTTTTGTTTTGGACAAAAATCTGACTTGTAAGCAAAAGCAGAGCTGGGAACATATCCAGGAAAACTACCGAACAGTTCTGCTAACATGTTCCGAAGGGTGCTACATAAACTGGAAGAAAAATGATGCAGCCATCTTAAGCTGCAGTCCTGGTAGCCATATTCAGACCTTGACTTTAAAGAAAGAAGACTCTTGTAGTTCTGCCCTAGGTCTACAAAAAACCCTAATACAATGGCATACATATGCAGAATGGTTGGGATCCTGTCTCTATAGTCAGGTCTGACTAGGAATTCTTTTTGGTGGGAAGTGCTGTTTTTGGGGACCATTAAGAAGGCGAAAGACAAACTAGAGCTGGAGTTTGCTTAAAATTATTAAAAGTCTTCTACTGGGCCTAGAAGACCAGAAGCTGCTGTTGCGTGGGTTTCACAACCTTCCTGCTTCACATCTCAAGGAGGAGACACACTGAACATAGTACTGCATTCTGTTATGAGATGGGCTGTATTTAAAGTATCTTTAGATGTCAGCTGTTGAGTGCCTAGTGGAAGAAGGCTGTACTACTTTTACCACTGAAGTATTTGGAAGATATTTGTTTAACCTTTGTCTGAATACTGTTGGGGGGGGGGGGCATGGGGGAAGGAGAGGACTATCTCCCACTTTGTTGTTTGTTTGTTTTTTAAATCTGGTTTATGTGGCTTTTCACTTACAGAATGTAAGGAATTCTAACTTCCTCAAGTCCTTGGGCATGGAATGCAAGTAAATATATGGAGACTGGGCACTTACTGCAGTGGGGAGCTCAGCTCTTTTTAACTGTGTACACTTAGCAGACAGGTTTAGGATGTTGTTTGGTAGCTTGTGGTATGGTCTTTCCTGTTTCAGTCAGTCCAAGCAAGGAATTTCTCTTCAGTCTAAATGCAAACTTCAGTCTCTTTCTCCAGTCTAAATGCAAAAGCATGCAAGCTTCAGTCTGTTAAGAACTATGTCTTTGCTCAACCTGTTCCCGGACCTAAGAGCTTGTTTGTTTGGCAGGTGCTATAATCTTTGCACTACTGCAGAATTAGGCTGGACAGATGTTGTGCCCATCTTGAGTGGTCTTAGATCCTGAAAAGCATAATGTAGGAAGCAGAGAAACTAGTGGAGAGGAGGAATGGCAACAGTATACCAAACAAATAATAAGGTTTGGTGTGAAAAGAGTAACAAATCTTGTTACAGCAAAGTATTCTTTTATTCTTCTAAGCAGCAATATAAAAAGCAGTATCTAACTTTAGTGATGTATAAATAAGCAAATATTTATTTAAAACAAAGGTTATCTTGCATTAACATTTTAGAGCTTGTGGCAATCTATGCCTTAGATTGTCTTTTGACTTTAAAAAAGAGGAGAGGGGCACTGTCTTGGTGAGATGACTTTGAACAGAAGGTTTGTTTTAATTATGGTTAAGATTGCTTTGAATATTCATTCTTGGAATTGGATTTTAGTTGTCCAGGATAGTTCTTCAGTAGCGGTGTTTGTGGAGTTTTGGTGGCATGCTAACTAATGTGCTTTTTTTTTGTTGTTGGGCTGTTTTGGGGGTGGGGGGGGGGGGGGGGGGGTGGTTTGTGGGGGGGTGGTGGTGGGGT
>WTSP01026956.1:41721-58563 GCA_025331215.1 Actenoides lindsayi | reverse complement strand
GCAGCGAGGTGGGGACCTGCAGAAGATAACAGTGCACCTGTTTTATTGAAGGTGTGTTTACAGCCGGGATCGGATCCCGTCTTACCCTGCGAAAACCGTAAAGTGGAGTGGCTTTTCTGGAACAGCTCCTGAATGGGCTTGTCCAAACAGCAGCAGGGGAACATCAAAAGGTGCAGTGATCATCCGCAGATAAGCACCCGAACTGTCTGATCCTGAGCTACCCCCAGGCATGGCTTAGTAGTTTGTCTGCCCATGATGAGCTCTCTCTATAGCTCTCCCTTGCGCCAGAGCCTCTTTCCATGGTGACTGCTTCATACAGGTGGCAAACTCACTGCCCGTCAAGAAGGTTTGATATCCGAAGAGTAGTCACGTGTCAGGTAACCCTCAGCTTGAAGCCCTTTGAACAGAGAACGGAATGGGAACGCGGGCTTGGGTCAGTGCTGGAGCAGGCGAGTCCCCGCTGCAGTGACCCAGCCACAGTGGGAAGCGCGTTTGCATCAACCGCCCTTCAGTAATTACAGCAACAGATGACTCAAGATCAAAGCGCCTTTGTGAATGATGTGGCGAAGTAAATCTATGTAAATCTGAGCTTTTTTATCTCTGATCTGTCTTTACTGCTGACTTCTGTCCAGCTTTAACCCGCCCTGGGAAAACATCTCGGCCTGCAGTGCTGCAGCGCTGGTCTGGACAGACCCCCGCGAGCCGCCCGGCCTCCTCCACGCTCACCTCGTGCGCAGCTCGGCCGCGGCCAGCTCACGTGGCAGCCGTGGCTCAGCAGCCCCCGGGCCCTGGGGCCCGGTTCCGAGAGTTGTTCTCCAAGCAGAAGGGCACGGTGGCTGTCGCCGAGAGCCAACGGAGCCAGGTGCCCGGGTGCTGCGTGCCGCCGTGCCGAGGTGCTGCCGGTGGTTGCTACGCTGCTCCCAGGGTCTGCCCCTCCCACTATCAGCAACTCCTCTGCTGCCTGTAGCCCGCGTGCTCCAGAGAAGGTTTCTGATCCAACTCCTCCTGGCCTTGCCCAGCCAAAACAGTAGGCTCCAACCAGGGTTTGACAGGAAAGCTTCTTGATTCAGGGTGGCACAGGTGACAGCTGGTGGCTGACCACTGTATGGAGAGGGTGCCCTATGAATATATCCCATCATTGCCCTTCATCCAGGTTGAGCCTGTTCCATCTTCTCTGTCACGTTCCCTGCTATCAGCTCCTATCCTGTGCTTATCCTGTATTTTCTAAGTAGTTAACGACTTTGCTCACGATGCTGAGCTCCAGCCCTCACCCACACCAGGCGTGCTCTTTATGCCATCCATCTGTAAGTGCTCCACTGGGATGTCTCCTCTCTGCACAGCCTAGACAGCACCACACACGTCTGGGGAGATCCTTCCAAGCCCCCCAATGCTCTGCAACTCTCCTGCTCCCTCTCTAGTTCCCAGCAGCTTCACAGCCTCACTTTCCGTTCCCTTTCACTCGTGCTACTGCAAATAAATACTTGTTTTATTTTTCTTCTTTGTTTTTGTAATGTGGCTTTTGCCTAAAACCATCTGCGCACAAGGAGCAGGAGAATTCTTGGTGTTAGCTTAAAACTCAACACAGGATAAAATGCTGCCAGTGCAGTAACCTGCTAACAAGAACCAACGGTGTCCTTGCCTGTGTCCCCTCAGAGCCTGACCACCAGGAGCTTGGTGCCAAATGTCACTTGTCCGAGCTGCCCTGCAGGGAACAGGAGTAAATGCCTTCTAGGGCCACAGTGAGAAGGGGTTGTGATGATCAGCGCTTTGGTTTAGTTTGATGCTTCTGTCACAAATATTCACCTGACCCACCTCCTGCTGCAGCAGGCAGTGGATGGTTGGTTCTCCAGCAGAGGTTAGAGGGAATGAGGCGGGGACAGGCTTTCTAAATGTGAGAAACACAGAGAGAAAAGTCACTCCACATGCCAGCCTCTCGCGTGGCTGCACGCTGGCTCCAGACATCTCTCCTGCACACTTCCTGGCTAAAGCTGCTCGAGTCACAAGCAGCAGAGTGTGGAGAGAAGGCCAGGGAGGCTAGGGGTTAGGTGGAGAGAAGGAATCCTGGCTAAGAAAGCACTCCCCAGATGTCCCTGAGACAGGCTTGATCTCTCTTGGTGGTCTCTGCTGCCTCCATTTGCTGTTTTAATTCCAAAGGCGTCTCCGTATCAGTGCCTTCTGCAGGGCTACCACGTTGACAGGATGGCCACGCTGGGGAACGTTGAGAGTTGCCACCTGGGCCTAGGGCCCGATGCCACCTATGCGCAGGATTTCCCCAATCACAACAATCATCTGGATTTTGCACTGCCTATGCTGAGATGCCGTGTTGCTCCTACGTGCTTATTTCTCAACAGAGCAGAGGCTTAATTACTGGGTTGCAAAGCTCCCGAGGGTCTTATGAAAACTGAACTGGAAGAATGAAGTATCGTGACGTACTGGGACTCCTTACACCATGACAGGTTGCTCTTCTGCAATTGGCTGTCACCCAGGGGCAGTCTGTCCCCAAAGCCAGCTGCCCAACACACAAGTGCTTTGGTTGCTACCATCAAAGTCTACAAGATGAACAGGCAATTCGTTATCATTTAGGGTAGCGCTTTGAATGTTATCATTTGAGCTTCTTAAAAGATTAATCTTTCTGTTCCTGGGATCACATCTTCCTGAGGAGGAACAATTAAGAGTATCCTGTGGTGAGACACTGGAGTATTATTAATTAAACTCGCGCTGCCCCGGAGTTCTAATTGACTCCAGTGTTTAAACACACGCCTGACTTAAAACATGTGGGCACTCTCATTCCTGCCACAGGAGCTACCGAGGCTTCTCACGCACTGCCAAGACATGTTAACTATTAGAGACATGTTTGATCATTTATTAACCTCAGTTCCTCACACGTCCTGCTCAAAATGCCTCCTCGGAAAGCGCTGAGCGCCTCAAGCGCCCCTGCAAGTGTGCAGGGCTGTAACTACACCTTTCTTTTCCTTGAGTCTTGCAGGAAGAAACATCAGGGTTTTGTCAGCGCCGTGACTGTCCCTGGATTTTCACTCGCCTCCGAGCCACATCCAGCCGGGGCTGTAGTAACTGCGACCGCTTTTGTCAACATTTTCAATCCAGCAGCCAAGACGGGATGAAAGGCTCGAAGAGCTTACGTGGCGGGGACCGAGAGGGTCCCCCGGGCCACGACTGCCACCTGGCTCAGGCTGCAAAGACAGCCTAGCTGGGGCTTTTGGCCGGTGGCTACAAATGAGGAGCGCCGCGTGTAAGTCACATCCCCTGCCCTGCTAAACGTCAGGAGGCAGGCACGCAGCTACGGCTCAGGCGGCTGCCAGCTGGCCGGAGCAACTGCAGGTGTGGATCCTGTGATTTGTTTGTAGATGTAAAGCCAGCCCAAAGTCCCCAACCATTAAGTCACGTGATGCAAGGCGTGTGACGGAGCGGTTAAGAAACAGCGAAGGGCAGACAAGGGTGACGGGAGGAAAGCATGTCGAAGTGGCAGCTGGGAGCTAAATCCTGTTGGAATTGGGTAACCGGGATTTAGGGGAGAGGTTGGAAAGGAAGGGCGTAGCACTGCAGAGGAGCTCCTTCTTTTTTTTTTTTCCTTTCCCCTGGAAAGGGCCCTGGTCCTCAGGCTTGGGCCTTGATTGTTGCTTTATGTCCACCCCTCCGTGCTGATGCCGGGAGAGCACAACTGTACCTTGCAGACAGCACATGATGTTGTTCCCTACCAGTCTGCTGATGTTATCACCCTTGCTTTGAGTAGTTAGAAAGAACAAGATCCTACGGGGACAAACCACAACGTTTGTTGTGGTACATAAAGACAAGTGGGAAAAAAAAAGCCCAAAACCAAAACAAACCTTCCCAAATCATTTTAAAACTTGCATTTCATGTCCCTTTTGTTTTTCAGGGCTCAAGCATCTGACGGACAATTTGCTCCCGATCTGGGAAAGAAGGGGGACCGGAGCACGTCACGGCAGACGGACATCAAACAGCCACCAAACAAAGCCTGGGGACCTGCACTGTTGAAAATGAATCACGGCTCTACACATAAACCTCTAAATCAGCACCGCCTTTACTGAGCTTTGAGGCAAACAATGCCAGGGCACAATGAAAAGCTTATTTTAATTAATTGATACGTTACTTCTGAGTTTCTTACTGGTGGCTGCTTTCAACCAGGGACTAAACGCTGTCTACAGCACAGCCATAGGGAAAGCACTGGAACATCCCGTAGCTCTTCCACCTGCACTGACTGTTGGCTCTGTGGAAATGCAGTCTTTGCATTTTTCCTGCGCTTTTCTTTTCGGCACAAGGCTGACACAAAACCGGCCCAAAGAACTAGGTTTGAGTGTCTGTTAAGCAGGAGTGTCAAGTTCTACAAGCTGTTGTGGCCGGTTTTCCCTTTTATTTCAAGGGATTTCCAAACCCTAGAGCTCAGGCTCACCAAATCCTGTGAGTTTCTGAGTCCATAACAAATCAGCAAGGCGGGTGCGGCCCGAGCTGGTGCCTCAAACCAGCCGAAGGGAGAGCAGGAGCGTGCAGGAGCCCAGCAGGGATGCGTGCCGACATTCCGCCGCGGCCCTGCGGCAAGGGAAGCTGGGGCAGGAAAACTACCGGGGCGTGATAGAAGAATTAACAGGATTATACAGCGTGCTTGGTTGCCCTGCCAGTGGGGCTGCACTTGATGCACTGGGAACTACCTTCCAGTCCAGCATTGCTAGGCAAAGCCTAACATACTACAATAAAAGTGCTCTCTGACCTCACTGGATGTTGCACAGATGTGGCACAGCGGAAAAAAATCAGACTGTCTATATTTATTCATCGCATATTTACACTACCACCACAATTCACATCCAGAGCGTTGACGTATGTAAATGTTGACCTACATTTTGAGGTTTGAGGGAAGGCGTTTGCTCAAACAAGCCATATTAGTTTGGCCATTTCCTTGCTAGACGCCCTTGGCTGCTCTCCCCTAGAAGAGCAGCCACTCCAGATACAGAAAGATGCCAAGAGGGTTGAGCAACATGCCATATAGACTTCTATGCCCTGTCATCATGAGGCCACATGATTTCACTCAATGACCAAGTTCTAACGTACGGGTGGCACTTTGGACTGATCGCTCGTTGGCTTCTTCAGGGGGAAAGTACTTTCTCCGTGAGTGCCTCTTGTTGGCCATTCTGCTGCGAACTGCCCGACCCCGCGGTGCCAGAGCAGCCGGCAGCGCTGCCGCGTCGGGGCGGCTCGCTCGTCCCATCACCCTGTGTGCCGCGGCGGGTGGCAATCTGGCTGGCCCTGGGGAAGCCGGACACATCCAAGTGCCCCCAGCGCTCTCAGGCCCGTCGGGATTGTGCTGCCTGTTCACTCCCTGCTGGGATTCAGCTAGGGAGGGGTTTGAGCTCTGCTTGCCAGGGGAAGATGATCCCCTAAGGAGATGTGGCTGCAAGAATGAGAGCGATGGGAAGGATCTCCATAAGGAATATGGGGTTAACCTGGGGAGCACTGTGATCCTGGACTAACACCACCAGAGCAGATCACCCCCCAGCCCCACTGGTGGGAAGGATCTCCATAAGGAATATGGGGTTAACATGGGGAGCACTGTGATTCTGAACTAACACCACCAGAGCAGACCACCCCCCAGCCCCACTGGCACTGGCCACACAGGAGTTTGCAGGAGTCAGCTTTACGCTTGAGGCAAGAAACACCAGATAACCACAGAGAAGTGAAGTCCTACAGCCACGCTGGCATCGCCAGTTCTGGCTGCTGTCTTTCCATGGTTATCATGCTAAGGTCCACAAACTCAACCAGGTCAGCCGCAGCCCCTGCCTACTGCATGGCCTCCCATAAAGCAGCTTCACCAGCACCTGCAAATCCGGTTCAGTCCCTGGAGAAACGTGAGAGGAGCAGTGGTACAGACCATACATCAGGGTGGAGACTCTTCTCCCCAAACCAGCTACAATTGCTTGTTGTGTAATGGTGCCAATCAAGTTTAGTAACTCCCGCACGTACTGGGAGGATTCACTTGATCACAGGAGTAATTTCACTTTCTGGCATCTATCATCCACCAGAAATTCCAGGCCAGAGCTTTAAAAAGCAACTAGTGACTGAGGATCTCATGACTGCCGAATGTTTAGATGGACATATCTCAGCAGGTATGCGCAACCCTCCGCCCCAAACCTCCTCCCCCTAACAGGCATCAAAACTGCAGGTCGCTCCAAAAGCCCTAGGCTGTCATGTGGAGAGAACACTTGCCCAAGACGAGTCATTAAAGCTCCTTCTGAACCAAAATGTCAGCTCTAAGCCCCAAGATGAAGATCCCTGCCCAGGACTTCAGGGAGCACAAGCATCCTACTCTCAGTTACAGGACTGCATACAAGTTTTAAGTGCAGCAGTGCCACAGGCACGAGGGGCACATCTGAGGAACACCCAAGGCCACCCACTCACCAGCAGTGGCAGAGGCCACAAGCCCTGGCAGTGCTGACAGGCTTTTGGCAACACCCAAACATGGCCACTCAGCCTCATGCCAGGCTTTGAAGCTCACACAGCCAGCTGGCTGACATGTGAGGGGGGACGTGGACATAGGGCAGGGTCAAACACAGAGGGTCTGATAGAAGCTGTACAAGCCTATGCTCCTCTTGCAGCTTCCTCCAGACTTACTGGCCCCAGGGTGGGTTTGCAGCTCAGCCTCGGGTGGTCTTGTGTAGGAATGGCAGCAAAGCAGGCTGTTGATACTCGAGAGCTGGTTCCCATTTTGGACATGCCTTGGCCAAGACTGGGCTTTCCCTGTAAGGAAGCCTAGCTAAGTATGTCCGAGACCTTTCCGTCCAGAAAGACTGACCCTGGTTGGGTGATGCTGCTAGTGAAGTGAATCCAGGGAAGCCTGGCAACCGGATCTTACAGCTGAAGGTCTTTAGTTAAGCTACAAAAAAGCATCCTACCTTCCCTGAACCCATCTTGAACTTTGCCCTACACCAATCCCTAGCAAAATGGTACCTGCATTTGTTCCACCCAGGCATACAATCCGGTGGTGACTCATTGTCACATATTCTTATTCATGCATTTATTGCCCAGATAACTCTCCATTAGGCTAATGAGTCATTCTTTTACGCCCACCAAATGCATAGCTAGGATGCTGTTGCTTTCTGGTACTCATAAATCAGATGGAGAAGAACAGACAGAGCCTTGATCCTGTAGGGAGACCTCTGGTGAGGTAGGTAAAGCTGCCAGGTGTAGCTGGGTTGGCTAAGGTGTGCTTGTTGAACCATCGCCCAGGCCCTTGCAGCTCGGACGACGTCCCCGCTCTTGGCTGTGAATGAGATCCCCAGGCACACGTCCGCTCGCCCGGAGCTCGCCCCACTCCAGGCTGCCGCTGACCGCGCACGCTGCCTGCGCTCCCCGGACCCAGTGCAGTCTGGGCATCTCCAGCAGGATCCCACAGCAAAGAGAAAGGCGGTGCTCGCACAGCTCCTCCGCTGCCGGGGCTCTGCAGCTGAGGGAGACGCTGCCTGGGCCTCGTTGATCAAACGGGGGCTCAGTGTCAGGGAGAAAGGCAAGGGGAAAAGTTCTACTGACTCTGGTTCGTGCTGCTGACACGTGTCAGGAGTGTCAAACCAGAGCAGAGTTTCACACTGACCTTTCATCCCGCCGGAACCGTGGTTGCCCCCAGCCAGGGAGCTGACAACTGCTTAAGTCAACAGCCAACCGGTTCAGCTTCTTAAGGCTTATCAAACTATCTGCATGAACACTGAGATCAGAGCAAGAAGGAAGGAAGGATGGGCATGAGCTTTAGGCAGGCTTTTTCCTGCACTTTTCTGATCTTCACTCCTCTGTCTGTCCCCATGCTGCCCGTTGAAGGACTTGCTCCCCAGGGACTGAGGACCTCAGGATTCCTCTGGATTGGTGTCTAGAGCTGGAGCCTTCAGGCTCTTTGAGAGGAGCTTGCACCGCCAGTTTCTACTTAGTGGAGGCATTGGGGGGATTTTGTTCTTTCTCCGATGAGCTGCATTCACGACGCAGACACAAACATCATATCCTGAGATCCTTGACGTGTGTCTGACTTTGGCCTGTTGTTAGAGGGGAACTGAGGGAGACAAGTGTTGCACAACAGCTAAGACTCATTTCCTTGGGAACATACGCTAAAGATACTGCACTGTGATGCAGCACAGAGAGCAGCACAGCCTGTCCATCCCTTGTACCCTTGACAGTTGCTTTCTCCTCACACTGTGACTCACTGCACAATAATCCACACAGAGAAACAAAGGGCATTTCCAGTCTGGGGTTCCCTCTCTGGCCAGTTCAGGGAGGCTGCTCTGGCAGGGAGAGGAGAGTGCAAACTGGTCCTTACGTGCACGTAGTGAAGCAGCTCCCACGGCTCCTCTCTGGGTCTGAAAGTCCGGACTCCTCACTGCACTGCAGTAGCTTTTGCAAATATTCTCTGTTCCTTTTGCTATACCTTTTTTTAAATGCTGAGCTCTTGCTAGAAGCTTTTGCTAGTTCCTAGAACTTGCAGAGGATCCCAGGCCTATCATCTCTGCTAAGAAAAGAAAGTTCTTCTCACACCTGTTCAAAAGGGGAAGGATGTAATATTGACCAATCCTGAGTAAGGAAGGTACTCTCTTCACTTCAGAGGCAGCTATTGGAAGGTGCTTGGGATTCACATGATAACTTATGTCTGTGGGAACCTGCTGAGTGCTGGCTTGAATCCCGCTTTGATAAAGTGATGTGTCTGAAGTTGCTGAAGGCAGCACCTTGCGAGCGTTCCCTTTCCAGCGCTGTCGCTCGCAGCCCTTCAGCCTCGCCTCTGTCAGCAGGTAGTCTGAATGGAGGCCCATTCAACTACACTCAAACCCCACCTGCACTTACTCGACTATTGACCACAACCAGGCATTGGATGGAAAAAGGAAAACAGTCTTTTCCCGAACAATATCACTTAACACAAACAGCAGCAGGGTGTTCTCCACTAGCGAACGTCGGCCGCAGAGCCGAGCTTCGCGCAGGCCGTGTCACGAGCTACCTGGGGCCTTGGCTTCTCGTTTGGAGGCCATCTCCTACAGAAAGGGGCCTTCACGGTGCCTTCCACCCAGCCTGACAGGAGGGCACGAACACACCCACTGCCTGCGAGCAGGCCTGTGACTGTCTGCAGATCAAAGCCGACCCGACCTGGCGGTAGCAGCCGTGAGCACATTCCAGGGTAACGAGGGCCCTGCGATAGGCACCGAGAACCCCGCAGCCTCCCAATGCTCCCCACCCACCGCTGACTTCCATTAATGAATTAACTTGGTAGCTTTGTTCCCTTATCACAATCCTCCCAGCAACAGCGCGATGAACTGTACTCGCAACAGATACTTAAATGAGATGCTCCCAGGTCTTTGCAGCCTGAAACAAGGGTGGGAAACTCATAGCTTTGTGGTGATCTCCAATTCATTCATTATACAATCGGATCTTAATTGCTTCGAGAATATGATTCTAGTAAATCTGGCCTCTAGTTGCTAAATCTCTGTTGCTATCCACAGTCAGTTCACCCTTCGTGGTCCTTTTTAAACCAGTGTGCTCTAAAGTATTGAAATACATGCACAAATTTATGCTGTGCTCACCCACCCTGTAGTGACCCACTGAGTGGATAGGTACCAAACTCAAGAGAGCTGCTTTGAGATAGTGAAGGAGAAGGCATTTCTATAGGGAAATTAATTCAAAATCAGGCACCTAAAATAATCCAGATGAATCATCTACTGGAGATGCTTCTTTCTCCTGGCTGTAAAGGAGGACAGGAGTGAGGTGCTACACTAGCTGGCTACAATAAAGCCCACCTCATGGGTACGGACCCAAAGATGAGAACAGAATAATAAACAGAAGGGCGAAAAATCCCTTTTTATCTGATCCTTTCAAATGGTCATGCATCACTGTAGTCCAAACATCAACATTCAGGGCTCAGGAGGGTTCACCTGATTTACTCAGTGTTTGTCTTCCTCAGGATTTCACCTGGGGTATAACTCTCCGTGGTGGTTTTTGAACCCGTGTTATGAACAGGTAACACAGAGTAACATCCTTGGGGTGGTTCTGAAGATGGTTCTTCCTTAAAAAGCAAGACAGCATCAAGCAAGCTCATGCCAAAGTCCTTCCATCCAAACAAAACGTGTCTACAAACATAGTGCAAGAGAGTGATGCTGCTAATGAAAAATTCATCTCCAAGGGTCCTGCTGACTCCTGCCCTGAGATCCTTCCCTAGAGCACTGCGCTTAGAAACCTCAGAGGCAGGCTCAGATGCCACCAGAGGCACCCCAAGGTGACTCAGTAGGTGGCAGCCTTCACCTTGACTTGGCAAGGAGCGGTCACCCCGGGGCAGGTGCTGGGGCATCGCCCGAGTGCCAGGGACACGGGCGCCTCTCAAAGCCAGCCGGGAGGCTTCACCCCGGCTGGGCCGTGAGGAGGCCCGTGGCAAAGCGCTACAATAACTGACCTCCTGGGCAAGAGGCCTTGTGTGGTGGCCGAGATTTACAGCCCAGGAGGTACTGCCAGCATCTCTGACTCCAGCACACTCCAAAGGATCTTCATCTACGACCAATGCAGTTAAAAAGACAAAGTGAATGGGTTTGCCGCTTCGGAAGAGGTTTGGATCAGCAGAATCACTGCTCATCACGTGAACACGGTGAGCAGGAAGGAGCAGCAGTTTTTCCCTAGTTTTGGGGGTGAAATTTGCTACAGAGAAGAAAATGGAGCCCACAAGGGCTGTGTTTTTGGGAAAGGGACAGTTTGGGAGCAAACAGAGCGTAGCAGAGCTTTATGTGGGATGTAACTCACATGCCCACAAAGAGGGGAACGCTTTCACCATGAAAGCCAACGCTCATTCTGCAAGGAAAGCGGAACGAGAAAGCGGTGGGATGGGGTCTGGCCACAGAGGAGGCAAGACAGGCTCCCAATGCTGAACCAAACTGCTGCCTCTGGGAGGCAAGACCAGGGAGCAGCCCCGAGGGATCGGTTTGGAGGGGGCAACATCCTCCACGTGGGTGGGACAGTGCTGAGTGACAGGGGCAGAAGTCTCCTGATGCGGTTCAGCTGCTGCAGCTAGCACAGCCTAGCTGACCCCAGCCTCAGCCCTCACACCCTTTCAGGCCCAGAGTGTTCCTAAGAGTTGCACTTTTCATTTGCACTACAATACTGCACCCCCTTCCCCAAACTCTTATTAAAGTTTTCAGGCACTGTCAAGCTGGATTTTTTTGAACGGTTCACCTGAAAACGAGAGGAGGAACCATTACTAATGTGAGGAACCATTACTAATGTGAGAAACCATCCTGGCTTCCTCAGAGGATACCGGCAACGCCTACCTCAGTAGTCAGCATTATGCCTGCTTACCCTTCTCTCTACCCCTGACCAAGCTTGCAGCGAATAGCAAGCATATTTTCTCCTCTTACCGAGAGGCAGATTTACACCGACGCTCCCGCCATTCTCTCACAACACCTTACATAAATCGCCACGGCTTCTGGAGAGACGCCAAAGCAGCTGGAAGGAATGTGTGCAGGACCTACCAGAACAGGGTTCCCCCACGTTTCTGACTCTGTAATCCCCTCATTCAGAGACAGACCAATAGGCGCACACCTCCTGCACAGAAAACCCTTCCCAGCTCCATCCACTGCCTTTAAAAACAAACAGAGAAACCCACAAACTCATGCCCAGCTGTTACCCTGAAAGAGAAAACAAGAGGCACAAAGCAGAAGAATTTGCGGCACGCAGATCTGTAACTGCTAAGCCCGTGAGTGAGGAGACGTTCGGTTTTGTTCCGCAGAGCCAGACAAGTCCTCATCTTTAAAACACCTTCACCCTAACACGGCAGCCGATCGCTGAGTCGCAGGGGATTTGTGCGAGGGCCCCAACGCGGCGATGCTGCCTGGAGGTTTAGGCACGGAGAACGCTGGGGGAAGAGCCCTCTGTGAAGAGCTGCCTGAGGTAAGGGGGCTGCCAGGACTTTCCTGGGACCGCGGTACGGCCACCACAGGCTGCAAAACCCAAAGCTGCAGCTGAGAACAGGCTCTGCCGGGTGTGGAAACCACTGGGGGTCCCTGATCAACTCTGCCAGCAGTCCAGTGGCTGCGAGGACAAAGGCGCTGCCTAGAAAAGACCGGAAGTTGAGACTTTGGCTCCATCTGCTTTGTCTGCCAAGTGTGAGGATGACCAGGGGAGCTTTGACAGAAGTGGGGACTTACCTTTGCTGTCACCTTCCGCCTCCCACGGCCTGCTCCATCCACAGTGATGCTGTCTTCACCGCTGTGCCAGTCGTTTGTCCTGGGAGGAGAAGGTACAGTTAAAAGGCAAATGTCAATAGCCAATGCCTCTAGTGTGCTTCCTTCTTCAGGGACTGCTGCTTCCGGAGAATGCACGGACCTGCTTTTGTGCACTTCCTCACAAGCCAGGAAATCTCCTTGAGCAGCACTGTCTGAGGAAACAGACACCACGTACGGCTCAGACCGGCTGTGTCAATGCCAGTGCCGAGCGACCAGATCTGGGGTGGAGCGCTTCGTGCAGAAGGCCCTTGCATGCCCTTTATATGCAACTGGATACCCGGGCCAAAACCCCACTCAGGACTTTCTGAAGAGAAGCTGCCTGGAAAAAAGAGGCAGAACGGGGCCTGAGTGGCAGTTTTTGAGGGAGCTAGTTTATCTGGAAAGGCTTCTCCTGGAGACCACGGATGCTCGGGATTGCTTTCAGAAGGCAGCCAGCTCAGCTCAGTGCATTGGCTCTCGGCCTCTCTCAGCCCTGACTGCAGCCACTCTAAGGGGGCTGGCTGCTGCACTCTCTGAAGAAGTCCTAAATCACACAGGAGCTTTTAAAAACTGTACCCAAGCGAGGGGGCTGCAAATCCCCCCCCTGAGACCTATGATAGAGGAACAGAGGACTACTCCCTCCCTTGCAAGTACCAGTGTTCATCCCCAGCCCAGCACCCGTACAAATTAACCGGCCTTACAACACTCTGACAGGTATTTGACAGGCTAAGAAAAACACCTCCTCTACATTGCCCTGTTATCCAAGGGCACGTGGGATGGAAATTTCCATTATTAATTACTGGTGAGGTCGTTGGTGTCTGGAGCTGCCATGAGGATTTCACGTGGAATACAAACAGGGCCAAGCAGATGCTGTGTTTAGTGCTTGGCCACGGCCTTCCTCAGCCAGGACAATGTAGCTCTGCACCCTCCCTGCACAGGCAAAGCGGGTTTTGTTATCCACACGGGTAACTGTGCCAATGGTGGGCCTGTTGGGGCAGCTGACCTGGTCACACAGTAAGGGTTGCGTGTTTCACGTGCCAGGGTCAGGCAACGTCAGGATTTGGAGAAATTTATCTGAGAAAAGGCCCCCGAGTGTCACTGGTGCAGAGGGATGATGGGCCAGGTAACGCAGACTGCCGCGCAGCGTGGCCCCTTCCCTGAATCCCTTGGATCTGCAGGCTGAATTTCCCTGCACCCAGCTCCCGCAGATAAACACGGGTTGTTTGCAGCACCTTACCTGGCAGCGAGAGTGGCATTTCGACCCCAGGAGCTCCCCGAAGCACGCAGAGGCGTGCAGGAGAAGGCTGAACACGGCAGAACGGCGGATGCGTGTTGGCTGTGGACACGTCTTGCAGCTCCTGCCCCCTCCCCAGAGCTGGGGGGGCGGGTCTCACGAGAGAGCAGAGCACCAGCAGCCACCCTGCAGAAGGAACGGGAGAAAGGAGTGTCAGTGGCTCGTACCAGAGACGGGCAGAACACAAGAGAGGGTTACTTTCTGCTGAAGCCATCTCTTTCCCCTGTGAGTTTGTTTTGTGACTGTTTGGCCACTGGTCATAGGAAGCATTTTTTAAGCCTCGTATGTGCCTACGAGAAAAAAAAAGAAATTGTAAACCAGGTCAGGGACCCAGCGCCCGTGGGAAGTCCAGCCTGCCCTGCGCACGCAGCAATCTCTGTTCTGGGGAGATTCATCCTCCTGGCATTCAGACCATTGCCTTTGAGCACTTATCTGGCACAGGGCAACAAACTGCCCTCAGGGTGAACCTACCCACTTGCCACTGACAGCAAGACACCGGCAGAGACCCGGCGTCTCCTCTGCTGACAGCCAACGCTAGGGTACCACGCGTGCACTGCGCAGCTACAGGGACCACGCCAGTGTGCACAGCCTGGCAGAGCTCGTGGCTGACAAGGTGGCCTGAGCCCTGGCACTGCACCCCAGGAGAGCAGAGGGGCTGGGTGGAAGGGCACAGATGAAAGGCAGGGGTACCTCCCCACGCAGCCCCCCAGCTCTGAGCCCCTAACGCGGAGCTGTCAGTGACACCGAGGGTGGCAGAACGCGGCTGCCAACGGAGTGCCCTGCCTACGTGTTTATACCAACAGCTCCATTTCTACCCGGTTATAATCCCCGTGGGGCCTGAAGGAGGCAATTAGAGAATGCTGGGCCTGAGGTGACGTGCTTAAGGCAGAGCTTTTTGCAGACCTTTCCCCTAACCCAAAGGGACTGGGCTGCACTCCAGGAGTCTCCTCGGAGCAGCACCCACTCCAGCCCTGATGGGGCAGGCAGCCCTTCGTTAAGCCCTGAGTGCCCAGCCTGCTCTGGTGCTCCAGAAAATCCCCCCTGCTACCTCTTAGCCCTTAAGTCTCTATAAAGAGCCCCAGGTAGCAGCAGGTCCTTGGGTGCCACGGACCCAGTTCTGTGCAGACAGCTGAACGCGCTGCTGCAGCCTGGCTACGGGAAACAGGATCGCTCGGGCTTGCAAAACAGCGTGAGAGTGTGCGAATGAAGGCTGCAGGCTTCTTCCTTGTTCCCAGCTCACTCTGGAATAATTGTTTACTTTAGCCAAGCTCTTCCTGATCTATATCCATGGATCAGCACTGCAGCCTGTCATGCGGCATCTCCAAGATGAAAGCAGAGAACAGAGATACGACGGGGCAGTTTTCTCCTCAACAGGCGACAGCTTTGAGGGTGTCGTGGCTTTTAGGCACGAGGCAGCGAATCGGAGGCCGGTCCTGGGTTTGAGTCACCGCCTCCCGAGCCTGAGCATCTGGCCAGCTGTTCGGCCCCCAGAGCGCGGTGCCGTTTTCCAGAGAAAGTGTGGTTGCTTTGTGGTTTCTGCTGTTTACATCCTGCAGAACCCCAGCTTTTATTCTCTGGTTACCTGCCCGCCTCCCACCAGTCTTTCAGGTCTCGTGTTTGGCCGAGAGCGTCCTGGGAATCTCCGGTGGCATCTCACCGGTCCCAGCCCCGTGGCTGGCCTGGGCCGCTGCCTGCGCTCGTTTGCTGTGTGACCCACGCGCAGGCTGCCCCTTCCCCGAGCCGCCCGCGTGCCAACACAGGAGCTGACCCGTCTCCTGGGCCACGACTCGGGGGAAGGCTGCGCTCAGACACCCTGTCCCGATGAGAGGCTCTGATGCTAATCGCCCGCCTTTGATCCGTTTGCCTTTCAACTGCAACTATCGCCTTCTCCCTCTCTCCCTCCGGGCTCTTCTCCAAATGAAGCACGGCGCAGCTGCCAGGGCACACGATAGGAAGTGCCACATCCAAGCAGATCAGAAACCTCCAGCCCTGGCGAGGATTCTCTGCAGGTAATTGAGGGTGTCTGCCTTTCGCACAAGCAGAATCAGTACCGGTTGGTACAGCTAAGCACACGGCCGCACCGCTGCCTAGTCTGGGCACGCAAACAGTCCCTGGTGAGAGCAACTGCCACCTCTGGAGAGACAACACAGATCTGAGACCTCAGTTGCAGCTTTGCCAGCCCCAGAAAACTGGGATTTACTTTGCTAGCCCCAAAACAAGTAAGAGGTTCAGTCACCAGAAAGCAATGCCAATTTCTTTATGTCAGCGATCTACTAGAGATGAGGGAAGCTACATTCCTGGCCCTTGTAGATCTTCCTTTTAATGCCAGAGACTTCTTCAAAGTGTAGTTTCTGTACAGCAAGACTAGAAAAGTTAGTATTTGACAACTGCTTTCATCTTACTCCAAATAAGGATTGAATGAGACTTCCACAGCAGGTTATCTTCACGGTCTGGGGGTGAATTTTATTTTGCTCTTTAGTTAGTCGGTTTTAAATAGCTGCTTGTGAATTTGTCACCTAGATCCACATGAGGCCGGATATCAAACGGTGAGCATTTGAGAGACATTATTCTGAACCAGAATCCCAATCTGACCCTGGACAGAGGCAGCTTTTTTTCAAAAGTTATTTTTTGTGCACTTTTGAGATCCACAGTCACAGACCAGAGCCACATCTGGCTTTGGATGCAGGTGTCCTGTGAAACCACAGAGCACCCAGGGCCCCTCTGCCCCGTCCGACCCCCCTAACCAGTCCAGAAGAGTGCACTCCCAGGCAGGCTGTTTCTAGGAACAGTATTGTTGTGTGAGCCTCTAAGTCATTAATGCTAATAGCAGTTGCACAACACGCAGCTGAAATGCAGCTGTACAGCAAGCTAGGAACAGATCTCAGCCATAAGAGGTACGATGACACTCTTAAGTTTCCAACTGAGCAGCTTTCCTTGTCATTACCCCTGAATTTCTCTTTGATTGTGAGTGCTCTGAAGGGGGACAGGTTTCAAGGTATCCCGAAGTCACGTCACCAACTCCAGCGTAATCCTCTGGTTAAACGCTGCACGCTGGGCCCTGGTCTGGAGGGAGGTTAGAGCTCACCGCGTCACTCTGCTTCCTGTGCAAAAGCTCAGGAGACCTCCAGAAGTGCCTCGGTCCCTCACTGCACCTGCCAGGGAGCTCAAGCAGCTAAGGTAGAGGTGGGTAGATTCAGACTAGCCATTAGGAAGAAGTCCTTCCCCGTGAGGGTGCTGAGACACTGGCACAGGTTGCCCAGAGAGGTGGTGGAAGCCCCATCCTTGGAAGTGTTTAAGCCCAGGCTGGATGGG